>RJWM01009315.1:0-68588 GCA_004363535.1 Dasyprocta punctata
TTTTTCTTTAACTAAGCAATTTATGAAGAAGTGGAATTTCCACAATTGGCAGTATTCAGGCAGGGACTGGATAATTACCTTTGTGGAGGATTGTAGAAGTAATCACAGTTTAAGAGGGGAATAGAATTTCATAAGCTCTCTCTAGTGTCAAGATACTATGATTCTTATGATGAATTCAGCCTCCTGTGGCTGCCCAAACCTTGCAGAGTGTAATCTCATTGAAGAAATTAGAATGACTCACACAAAGCAGATAACAGTGAACGAGAATACATTCCTGTGAGGGGTACTGAAGATCAGTGGATCAGTGGAGTAGTCCATATAGGAAGCAGACTGGGAGACTTCAGGTGGAATTTTTCTAAATTTATAAAAAGAAGAGTCACTGATCGAGTAAAGAAAAAGAAATACAGTGATCCAGAAATGTCTATGTCATGGCCTCCAACCTGGCCTATCACCAAAGCTTCAAATGCCCCCCTCCTCATTACGGTCCATGTTGCATTCAGAACTGTTCTTTCTTATAATTCTCTTGAGGACAAAGACATGGGCTTTGAGGGACATCCGTGGACACTCGCTAGAATATAGATGTGGGATGAACTTGCACTGCTCCCTACTGGGGTTTAGACTATTCTTCATTACAAATGTTCCAGGAAACTGGTCTAGATCTTTTATTGATTGTGCAATGTAAAGCCACGCTACACAGAGTATGGTGCAAGGGCTGGCAGCTTTAGCGTGTTAGGAGTGGAGCATCTGCAGACCTACTGAACCAGGATCCTCATTTCAACAAGAGCCCCAGGTAAGTTTCTGCACATGACAATGTGAGAAGTACTTTTACTTCTCCAATCTGGCAGGACTGGGAGAGATTTTACTCAGGTATCCAATGAAACAATAATCTCCAGAGACACACACACACACACACACACACACACACAGAGTCTTGGCATCTGTATTTTTGAGCATGCAATTTTTAAAATTTGGAAGCAAATATGCCTAGTCAGGCTTGGAAATCACTGCTTTGGGGGGAATATAGGTATAGCCTAGACACTCCAGGTTCGCAGACTCAACAACTAATGCAAAACAGTGGCAAATGTATTAGAAAATGTTAACCCTCAATGGTTACAGGGACCTAGGAGAGTCACACTAGTTCCCCAATGCTCTGAGAAATACTCTTAATAGGTCTTGGCAACTGATTTTACTCATCTA
The DNA here is from genome assembly GCA_004363535.1 of Dasyprocta punctata. Classification (NCBI taxonomy): domain Eukaryota; kingdom Metazoa; phylum Chordata; class Mammalia; order Rodentia; family Dasyproctidae; genus Dasyprocta; species Dasyprocta punctata. The sequence continues at coordinate 1,198 of RJWM01009315.1, forward strand.
TACAGGGAGGTATTAAAATACCTACCTCAGGGGGATGTTAAATCCCCCCTCTATGAAACAAAGTTTTTTGAGTCTTGCTAAGGTTGAAAAACTGGACAGAGATGTTGCCCCCTCCACTTGGAACGGTCTTCCTTCTGGTATTCACATGACTGGCCACTACACTCCTTTAGCATTTTAATCAAATATGATTTCATTCTACTGAGAATTTCACTGTATATCTCACTCAAAATAATACACTTTGCCACTGGCTCCATCCTGTCTTTATCCTTTCTTTCTGCTTTTTATTTTCCTTTCTATCGTTTATCCCTGCTTAATATTTCAGCAATCTGTTGGTAATAATCTGTATTACCAACCAAAATTTAAGACCAACAAGAAAGAGAGTTTTTCTTTTCACTAGGATATCCTCACTGCTAGAACAATGCCAGCCATATAGTAGGCATCAATAAATATTTACTGGATGACTGAATTAAAAAATGCACCTTGGTGCTTACATTTCTTGATTCCTCAAGTATTTTTCATGAAATACCACTGAGTCTCTTCAGTATCTGTTCATGTGTCACCTTCTTAATGACATCTTCCTTACAGATTCTTCCCACTCTAAGGAGATTAATGATCCCTGTTTTGTACTTCCTTCATGGTTTATATAATACTCTTTCTTCTTATTATTCACTACGTAGTATGTCTTCTCAACTTCCTATATATTAAGAGCTCCTCAAGAGCAAGGACAATTTCTAATTCATCTGTATACCATCCTTCTTTGTGTTGACTGAATAAAAATAAGCAAATTTTTCCACCACAAAAGATGAACTCATATACATATTAAACAAAAAGGTTTTTCTGATTCCAGACTTTTAGATGGGTGTGTGTGTGTGTGTCTCTGTGTGTGACAAATTGCTCTCAAAAAGCTCTTGTCTTCTACTCATGAATTCAGAATCCAAGATCTTGTCCCTCTATCAAATCAAGATGAAAGTCTATGGCCTAAACCATGAAGAGTGATCCCAGTGAGTTTAGAGGACTGCAGGGGAGACCCAGCATTGCCAAGCATCCTGTAAAGTCCAGGATCAAAGGGAAGCCAGTGGAATGCTTCCCAGAGAAACACTGCAGCCTCTCTGTCTCCAGGATAAGGGATCAATCTGCATCAATGTTTTAGCAGAACTACTGTTCAGTTTGTTACGGGAGCACAGAAAAAGCATATTTATTTCCAAGTGTCCAAGTTACTGAACTGAATACTGAAGCAAAGGAGAAAGGAGCTGGGGAATTTGAATGTTCTTCAAATGCCACTTTCTTCAGTACTTGCAGCAAAAGACTTCTTAACAGGCATTTGCTCAGGCTTAGGAAGGTTGTTACTCTTAGGGCACCAGGGTTTGGCGAAGCCATCGGGTGTCTCTTCCCACCCACATTTGGAAGGACTGATGCTAATGTCAATTTAAAAATTGATCTCACTAATTCTTGTTGTTTAAAAATGAGACATCTTCCATTGAACTGAAAGTTTACCTGTAGTATATTGTTAAAAAGTCCTTGACATTCTTACTAAAAATTTATATTTAAAAAGACCGTTTCTATCTCAAGTGTGATGAAATCAGTGTCTACAATCCTTTTCATGACACCAGTATTTACCAAATTCCCAGGCACTGGACATACTATACACAAAAAGTAAGGTTTCTGATTGGTGGGGGACACATTTTAAGGCCAGACAAAAAAAGATCTGCCAATGTGGATGTGATAGGGAATAAAATACTGATTTAAAAATTAAGGAAAGAAAGCCACTTTAATGATTAATTCCAAAACTGCAGTCAATTACTGGACTTCTGCTATTATATACTTGCCATATAAAAACACTTTCTATCTTACAATCTCTAAACATATCCCAAATGCAAGTCATAAAACAAGCCAACCGTAAGTCTGGGAGGAAGGTACAGCCTGTGCCCTCATTGCTTGTAAGTGATCAGTTGAAAACTCAGTTGCTGTTTCCCATTTAATTAATTCTGATGGGGTATTGATGTACCACAACTGTTTGCCCTAATAATGAGCTCCAAAATTAGAATGGCTACAACCCACTTAGACAGCTGCCACAGAAAATAAGCATTTGAAAATGATCTTGGTCAAGGCACTGGGGTAGAAATGGCTGTAGTTCAGCAGCAAATTCAGATGATTATGTCACATGAGTTTTATTTTTCATTTCAAGCATAGTTAACATACCAGCAGTAATGACTGCAAGAACTGTTACTAGCTATAGAGTTGAGACTGCTATTTCATATCAGTACAGCAAGGATAAACATGCAGTCTGAAGTGTGCTAATCGTGGAGTCGATATAGCAACATTCAATGAACAATTTAGGTCAGTTCCTTGCAATATTTAATTAGACTAATATATCTGTTTGCAATTAATAGCAGATGTGACAAGTTAATGTGTCCATGTACAGACAAATTAACCTCTGCCCATCAGCTGCTAGGATCTGTGAGAAAGATGCCATGTTTTACTTCTATCCATCCAAGTCTAAATAAAACTGCAGGATAATTATAAACATAAATGTTAATAGAACATACACTTCATATGAAGCACGTTGTCTACAGAAAACCATTTTTCAGGCAGGCTGTCAGACGTTAACAATCACAACAAGAATAAACATTTGTGTTATACCTTACTTTAAATTTTTTAAAAATAAATTTTACTTTTTAGAGCATTTTTAGATTCACTGCAAATATAAGGATTTCCCACATATCCCATCTCTACTCATACATAGTCCCCCGGACTTCCAATATACCCACAAGTGTGGTATATTTGATATACTTGAACCTTATACTGATGTAATATTCATGCAAAGTCCATATTTAACATTAGAGTTCACTCTAATGATCTTGGGAAAATTTATACTGGCAGGCCTCCACCCTTATGGTATCACATACCGTAGTTTTACTGCCCTAAAAGTTCTCTGTGCTGCACTCATTCTTCCTTTCCTACCTACAGTTTCTGGCAAACACTGTTCTTTTATAATTATCTCTGAAGTTTTGCCTTTTCCAAAATGTCATATATTTGACATCAAACAGCACATAGCCTTTCTCACTGGCATCTTTCATTTAGTATCAGACATTTAAGGTTCTTATGCATCTTTTCATTGAGAAAAATTAGTTTTTTCTTATCATTGAATAACATTGTATTGTCTGGATATACCACAGTTTATCCATTCACCTGCTGAAGGTCATCTTGGTTACTTTTAAGTCTGGCAACTATGAAAAAGGCTTCTATAAACATCCATGTGCAGGTTTTGGTTTTGGACATGAGTTTTCAACTTCTTTGTATAAACATCATGATCTAGGATTGCCGGATGGCATAGATTGAGTATGTTTTGTTTTGTTGGAAACCACCAAACTATCTCTTAAGGTGTCTGTATCACTTTGCACTCTCATCTAGCAACGGATGAGAGTTCCAGGTGCTACACATCCTCACCACCATTTGGTGGTGTCAGTGTGGTACACGTAGAGTCATTGTGCGTAATGACAAAAATATGGGGCTATTCTGATTCCTCTCTGTATTTCCGTGGGAGATCCAGCATCCCAGGGCACTTATGAAACATCAAAGCAACTTGCATCTCTGTGATGTCAGAGGGGCCCCAGAATTTGGTAACACCACATATATGATATGGACCGACAGTAATTTAGAAAGAAAAGGATTCTGGGTGATGGCGTTGCTTGATTGGGAAGGTCAGAGGTACTACTCCACTGCTGTCACTGCTAACTCTCCCAGCTATCCTTCAGAAAAGTCACTGGCTTGCATTCATGGGGACAATTCCCAGGGTGTGCCCAAGCTGAACCATCTAGTTCTTTAAAGGTAAGCAGAGAATTAGAACTTGACTTTTAGTCCACATGTTTGTATTTGGCAAGGAGGTAAAAATGATTGCACATGGTTTGTAAATGATCATTCATCTCAGGGTCATTTGGCCCAGGGTCATAGACTCTTTAAAATGTGACATCAGGACACCACACCTCCCTTCCTAACTTGTGAGCTGAAGCCAGGTCCCACAATTCTGCCAGCAACTCTCATGATGTTAGTGCACTTTTCAGCAGAGGTTCCAGGAAATTTCACATTGAGTAGGAGACAGGGTGGTGTGCTAAATGCCCTGTTCATCTCCACAGACTCAAAGCCATATTCCCTCCCCATCCAGGGATCGAAAGTCAACAATGCAAAAGTAGTACTGAGAAAAGGCTTTGGCATTGGAAACCCCCCACAAGTCAAAACTCCTTCATGTAAAGAAGCTCAGCTTGAGACATCAAAAACATCAGAGGGACATGGGAGATGGGCAAACACAAAAGAGATAAAACCCCTGGGATTATTTATTCCAAGTATAGAAAGAAATGGGTTGCTTAATGTTTCTTTAAATATAGGATGGATTATTATTCAGGAGCCGTATCTAGATGTATGAACATTTCTCTGCTGAGGATAAAGCAAGAAACAATGGGCTTTAGTTAGAGAAAGGCAGAATATATATGTACAAGGAGGGGCTTCCTGACACTTATGGTTATAAAGCATTATAATGGGATACTAGAGAAGCTGTCATCCACTTCCCCACAGAATTTTAAGAACACGACAGACACCTCCTGGTAAAAATGGTTTAGATAAAAACTCCCAGGAGGTTGGAGGATGGATCAGATGACTTCTCAGGGGCCCTTTCAGCTCTATGTGTTTATCATTTTAAAACTAGACTACAATGCTCTTTCAGATAAGCTCTATCTGGTAAACTACAAGCTATATCATTTTTTTCCTCCATCCTCCACTCCCTGTCCAATTTTATTTTCTGTTTATACCTTGCTTTGCTGATGCCTATTTGACACCTGCTCTTTGGATATTGTGCTCACATTGCTGTGTGATGTTACACTACGAGGCACACGAACACTATTAAAGATGGATGGGACATTTGCAAGGACAGAGGAGAGATGGTTTTTCAGTATTTTGTATAAAGGCACCATAGACTCTCCGTATTTGGAAATACAGTCTTTAATAAAGCATGTGTGATTTTAACAACTCTTTTGCATTAACAACCTTAGTTCAAGATTTCAAGATATTTATCTTCATGGTTGGGAAGTTCTTAACCTATTACACATAGTTTGCTTTTATTCAGTTTGGCTTTCCTTTGAAATCACAGCTCCCATTTATGTACAGTGTCATCTTGAGCATTTTGAGCAGGTGACCGGAGGTGGCTGTCACCAGATTTGTCCTCTATCACACAAGGCAAACCTGAGAGCACATGAATGGTGCTTCACACAGTGAAGGGCTCTTCTGAAACCCTGTACTTTTCCAGTTCCATATGGTTGCCAGTCTTCTTCAGTTCAGGGTTTAATAAATACATGTTGGTTTTCCAGGACATACCCAGACAATATAAGGGTGAAAATTAAGAGTCTGAAATTTACAAAGCAAACAAATTAGTTTAGGTCACCTGAGCATTGCTCAGTTAAAGTCATTTGAAAAAAAAATTCAATATCTAAGCTGACTGCCAGGAGGAGAAACTTCACTGTATTAAACAGAATCAACAAAACCATGAGTTTCAGATTTAAATAAAACTATCCACATGCAAGATGCATACTACTTACATAAACAGCAATGCATGCACAGATCGCTAAAGCAGTATATAAAATAAAAAACACTTTTACTTATGAAACAGCAGATAAAATCTTCCTTCTTCATTTATGTACATTGATGTATACAAGAACCATCATCTTTTTAAAATCTTTTGATTAAACTTATCTTGAACTCTCATTTGATAGGATGTAGAAAAACTTCTGAGGCTATTTTAGTTCCTCTCTGTATTTCCCAGAGAGGAGATCAGAGTCCTGGGGCACTTCTGAGACACTGAAGCAACAAATGGAAGCCGTTGGTGCTTGGTACCAGGTAGTGTCCATGCTATTACACACCAGCAGGTCTGTTAACCCATCTGGTCTTTGGTCATCACTCTATGCTTGTCACTGCATTATCCTCCTTGTGTCCACTGCAAAGCTTCTTCAGATTTATCAGCCACCTCCCAACTCCTCATCTCCCTCTCAGTAGGTGAAAACATCACCATATTACTCTCATTTTATGTGGGGATTCAGAACCATTTCAGGTTCCTTTGCATAGACACAACCAAGTAATTTGTGGGACCCAGTGCAGAATAAAAATGCTTGATCCCTTGTTTAAAAATTGTTAGGAATTTTGTGATGGTGACAGGAGAACATCAGATCAGTCATGAAGCCCCGTACAGCAGGACAGGTCACTGTACCTGAAGCCAGTCCCGTGTACAGCTGCCTTACTCCTCCCTGCACACCACGCTGGATGTCATCTATAACAAGATGCTTGCTCTTACGTGAAGCATAGGGCCTCTGTTCTCAGTCACTCAGAATTTTCTGGAAATTCTCTCTCTCCAAACTAGTATAGAAGTAGTCGGCACACAGGACATAGGCCTTGTCCCTCAGGCCTTCAGAGTCTAAGGTATCTTCTTTCTCTTTTATATTTTCTCCCTCTACATAAACCAACCTGTGAGGTCCATCAAATCCAGGTCTGTGATTTTTTTTCATTTATCTTAATGTATTTGTCGGGGCAAGGGAAGGGGGAAATACATTGCATTCTGAAACATTCGATGTTTAGATATTTGCAACTAAGATAAATTGAAGAAAAAGCCATCAGTCTCAAAAGTTTCTTTCAATATTATCTTATCTGCCATTTTCTATAAAAGCTATGTTGAAACACAGAAGCTCTGCATGGACTCCATTTTCTCTCTTGCCTCTGTGTCTCCCTTCCCAGAGTGAGTAAGCAGCTAAGTACACCCGCTGTGTTGCCAGTGAGCAACAGAAACAGAGGGGTTCTCAGCTCACCATTGAGAGGTTACATTTGTCAACCAAGGTCACACAACTAAGTGGCAGAAGTGGGATCTCAGCCTATGTGGTTAAGCTGCCATAAGGCCATATTGCCTTTGGTAGTAAGCACTAATAAATGGAAGTTTCAGTATTTAGGATGAGGATGAAGCAGTGATCACTGGCCCCTTACATTTCCCGCTACCCAAAAAAGGAGTGTGCTAGCTAGCACAACAAAGAGAGATGAAAGGAAGACGAAAGGAACAAATGTTTAGTTTGACACTGATTAGTTCATCACTGAAACTGAATGAAACGTGAAAACAATAATAGAAAGTGGAGACCGGCAGCAGCCCAACGTGGCTTCTCTCATTTCTTTTTTGACCATGCAGACCTTGGAACAATGCAGATGGTACATAAAGGCCATTATAGCCAAACAGGGTCCTGTATCTGTAACTTCTTGTTATTTATCTACATTTATAGAAGTGTGGAAGTAATCTAGGCATCATAACTTTCAAAGCTACAAACTTCCAAGTGGAACCTTCTGGTAGGAAGTTGCCTGTGAACAGTGTATTCCTGGGCCACTTCAGAGGACGGAATAGAAGAGAATGAACCACCTGGATGAATCACTTTTTACCCGTAAGATGGCCGGTGAGTCTCAGTGGTGACATCTACCATATAAGATACTAAATACAAGCACCTGTGTTGATATGGGAGCACTACAATTGTTCAAAACTAAATAGATTGATTTCTTTTTCCCATTGCTTAGATTCAGACAGCAATGCCACAAGGTACCTCTTTTTACTAATACACACTGATTGCCAAACATTATTCAAGGTTCTTGACAGATATCTACTAACTCTTTTAATTTTAATAATTCCATACAGTTGCTATTATTAACTTTATTTCACAGATGAAGAAATGGAAGCACAGAAAGGTTCAGTAACTTGCCCAATGTCATACATTTAGAAAAGAACCCAGGTAGCCTGCCTCTAGGATCCACTCTCTTAAAACAACTTATAAATCATTTACTTTGTTTGAGATGTGACTTTTTATTTTTGGTGACATTTTACAAAGTCACATAAGAGAATACAGAAAAATTAAAAATAAAAATCACTTGTAATTCCACAACTAAGAAATAATTATTAATATTTTAGTGTTTCCTCCCAATCTTTCAAATTTAAAATGACAGTAAACACATGAATATTTTTCCATATTTGTCAACTTTTAAAAATTATAATTGATGTATAATAAACTACATATACATTTAAGGTACATAAGTTAATGAATTTTGGTATGTGCACACACCTATGAAACAATCACTACAATAAATATACAAATATTTCCATCAATCTTGAAGGTTCCCCAAATCTCTTTGTAACCCATCTCTTGCTGGAGTTCCATTGTCTGCTCTCTGACACTACAGATTTTATATATATATGTATGTATATATATATATATATATGCTATTTTATTTCACTTGCTTGACATTCATCCAGATTCTAACAGTTCATTCCACTTTGTTACTGAAAATTATTCAATGATCTGGATTGCCCATAATTCATTAGTTGAGATTACAAATTGTAATTATTACAGATGAAATTACTATATGTGATTGCATGCAAATTTTGCTTAGGACACATACTTTTGCTTCACTTCAGGTCAGTATACATTGGTGGCACCTTTGATTATTTAGTACATGGTATTTAACATTTTAAGAAATTGCCAAATAGATTTCTATAGTGTTTACCATTTCATATTCCCACTTACAGTTCCAGTTCATAAACATTTATACAGGTCGACCATTTTAATATTGTTCATTCTACAAAATGTGAATTAGTATCTCACTGGGGTTTGAATTTGCACTTCTCTGTTCTCTAATGATGTGGGATATTTTTAATTGTTCTTATTGGCTATTTTATATCCTATGTAAAATGTCTATCTAAATATTTTGCCCTTTTTAAATATGCAGTTCTTAAGAGTTCTTGATCTTCTCTTTGTCTGATGTACATGCTACACATATTGCCTTCTATTCTGTGACTTCTTTTTTTTATCTTCTTAACAGTGTCTTCTAAAAAGCAGAGGCTATAAATTTTGAATAATTGGATTTATCAAGTTGTTCTTCCACTGGACATGTTTAGTGCAAGAGAAAATTTTCCCTGCCCTAAACGCTACAAAAATGTTTCATCTATGCTTTCTTTTGAACTTTTATTGCTTATTTAGGTCTCTGATAAATTTTGAAATAATTTTCACGTGTGGTATTAGGTAAGGGTCAATATTAATTTTTTTCCTTTTTTCATTTTGTTCAAAATCATTTGTCGAAAATGTTTTCATTTTTCCCATTATATTGCTTTAGCATCTTTTAAAAAATCAATTTAACATGTACATGTTAGTCTATTTCTGAACTCTCTACTCTGTTCCAATGACTAAATGTCTCATCACCTATCTTGATTAGAGTAGTTTTACAACAAGTTTTACAGTCAGGAAGGTAAGTGTTTTTCTGTTCTTCCTAAATATCATTTTGGTTTTCTAAGTCTTTTACATTTCTATATCCATTTTATAATCAGCTTATCAATTTCTACAAAAGTAGAAAATCCTACTAGAATTTTGGTTGGGATTCTGTTGTACTTGTAGATCAATTTGGGGAAAATTGATGTCTTAACTATTGCCTATATGAGCTACATAACAACGCTATTTATATAGGCAACTCAAGTTTCTAAAACAAATAATTTGAGTATGCAAAATTCTTCATTCGTCCATCCACTTTTATTTTTAACTTGTATAACTTGTGTATGCAAACTCATGCATTCATTCATTTGGATGTGTTTATCAGGTTCCCTTTTAAGTGTCTGGGATATACCATTAAACAAAGATGTAAATCATTAGCCCTTTTGGAGCCTACAGTATACCCTTTAGTCATAATACTAGTCCTCTTCCCTTTACCTACATTGGCTCACTCCATGTTCTGCCACTGTTAAACTTGTCTTGTCCTAAGAATTTGAATTCAGGGTCTTTGTTCAAAATCTTTTTCTCAGAAAAATGTAAGACAGAGCTAACTAAGTATTTCCACAAAAACATGTTAACTTTATCCCTAGGTGGCTGATACAGACAGAAAGCTAAAGTTCATTGCAAAATGATCAAAACAGGATATTAACATTTCTATACTTTAATGGTTTATCATTCCTCTGTGGTGAGAACTTTTAATATACTCTCTTTTAGCTGTTACAGTCATAACAGCCCTTACTAGTTAGAGTCACCAAATTCACTTCTTTCATCTAACTGAAATTTGCACCCTTTGACCATTTCCTCCTTACTTGTTCACCTTCAACAAACATGTTTGTTCAGCTTCCAACAAACAGTATTTGTCAGTTAATACTTTTAAAAAACTGAATATATAAAAATCTAAGGCCCCCAGAGATGTTTAATGACTAGGTTAAAGCCCAACAGGTAGTGAGTGGCAGAACCTGGAATAAAGTCTAGATCTGATTAGTACAAATTAATGTTTCTTTCCAATAAGTATGGTTGCCTCACAACCTTGTAGATACAAATATTCTGATACATGTGCATAATCTCAGAGTCTTACAGGAAAAATACATTTGTAAATTAAGCAGGTTGTTCTGCCTGCTGTGAAAAAAAGCCAGTAAGTGCCCTCTGTTTCGCTTTTTTAGAACAAGTGTCCTTTTACAGCAGGGTTCCTTAGACAATCCTCAAGGGGAGACAAGGAACCCTTTGAGAATACATGCAAAGACTTTTGTGCATGCATATATGTACTTTCTGGGGTACAAAGGTTTGCAATTTGCATACTTCTTAAGGTGGCCCTGCCCCCTCTAAAAACAATTAACAATCATCACTCTACCAAAAAAAAAAAAAAAAAAAAAAAAGCACCTACATTTTGGTCACCTAGCTTGCAATACAACAATCTAATTAATCAATAAATATTTTCTTATTGTGCACAAACAGGGAACAACATTTATTACCACTTAAGTAAGCAGTGCAAAGTACTAATGGAGTGCAGGGTGGCGGGGGACAGATTGAGACACACAAAGAGAGGACACATTAATAGGAGGGGACAGTAGGAGTATCAGAGGGTCCTTAGAGTCACCTTAAGGAAATGGGAGGGGAACTGGAACTTAAAGAATGAATGGTTCCAGGATTTTGTGCTCAGGGATAAAGAAGAATGAAAACTCTGTTCCTGGGGCCTGGTTCAGTATCAGTGGGTACTCAGGCAGCTGTGGCCATCAGATTACCATTCAGTGTAACTTGCCTATTATTGTACTATTCGGTCATCAGCATTCAGCTGGTACCAGAGCATGAAGGGAAAAAGGAAAGTTACATTGAAGGGAAGATAAAAGGAACACAGCAAGCAAAAGTAAAAATGCCTTGAGTCTATTTTGCAGACTCAAACCCACTAATCGATCTTTCTGACTCTGAGTTGAGCTAACATAGGACATAATACACACCTAGACAAGTAGTAGCACATACACATTGAGATATAATCTGGCCATGGGAAAAGAAGCCATTAAGTCTGGTGGCCCAAGAAATAGCTCATTAAGCCTCATCTCAATTACCAAATCTGAATCTGACTTCTATTCTATACGGATGCTAGACATACCCTTTTACCAGAATTGAACAGGCATGCTTGATATTTAAAGCAGGTTTTATGTTTTTCTATTTTTAGTTGGTTGCTGAACATCTGTTGGCCTTTCTCCTTAATGGTTTCCTCAGCAGAAGAGAAGGAGAAAAGCAATGTAAAATCATTTTGTTGTTCAATACCATGATTAGTTTTCTCAAGTTGGCAGCCAGCCTTAACAAGATTCTTCTCTTCAGGAAAGGTTCTTTTGATGGATGGGGTCCCTGTGGTTCCAAACTGGATAGCAGAAGTGCATTCTGTAGGGAGAAAGTCTCTTTGCTAACTTAGGTGCAATTAATGAGACCCCAAAGCTCATATAGCCCCAAAGTGCAAGTCCAAGAGAGCAGCCCCTTCTGAACCTGAACTTGGTTACAAACAATAACCTGGAAGAGCAACCAATTTTAATAAGTCACGATGTATTCTGGAAGAAAGTAAAAACCTCCTGAACCTCAATTACAAAACAAAAACGTGATCAAATGGCAGGCTTCCCACCAAAACAGAGGAATGGTACACTGGTGGAGAAATCCAGTGACTCAGATATGAATGTACCTGATAAACTGTGAAAAAATCAACACCCAACTGGTTGTCTCAGGAAATAACCTGGTTTCTCTCATTCAGAAGCCTGAAAAGAATTAGACTTGACTAAACCTCAAATTTCTCTATAACTGTATTCCACGCTCTTGCCAGTGGAATGAAGCACTTTTCCTTTGTCAGTTTGCCCTTTGGCCTTTGAGTCACCTAAACAGGATCAGTGACAAATTCGCTTTGCTGGTCTGTTAAAGTCAAGCTGAGTGGATGTGTCTTGAGAGGCAATGTGGGAAACTCACCTAAGACGTCAACTCGGCAAGATTATGTTTAAGATTTTAGAGAGAAAAATACCTACAGGCTGAAAGACAGAACTTTGAAAGATGAGGAAAAAATCCTTCTGTATCTCTACCTCTGTATTCTTATTATATACAAAATATATATATATATATATATATATATATATATATAGCATCTATCTTGTGAGATTTCCAACTGTATGGGTGGACAATCCAAATCCAATTTGAAAGGATTTTGTTAGTGAACAAAAACTCTGCAATTTTTAGAAATACAAATATTTCTTAGATTTTTTTCATTTGAAAATAAGCATGGATATGAAGGTATGACTTCAATATAACTAATTATAAAAATATTTAAGACATAAAATGTGAAACAGAAAAATTACCCATACTTAAATTTCTTAATAATGACAAAAAAAAAATAATGACAGCATGTTTAGTTACACAATATAATTGAGTATGGAGGAAAAAACAGTCACTGAGGGATTAAAAGGAATTTGTGATTAGGTTCTCACACTAAGAATGCTTGATGCCATGGTTTCTGAGAAAAACCATATGATAATCCCACTACATACCAGCACAACCCACACTTATTTCAATGAACACTCACAGAGTCCCTATGTGCCAAAAATGTTGTGTCCATTAGGAACATAAAAGCTCTGCTGTCTTATTTCAGGTCATCTTCAGTTCATTGAGGGCAAAGCCTTTAGACAATTAGGCAAGTTTTTTCTTCTCTAGTCTCCAAATCTTAGAATCAGAGCACATCTTATAAGAGAGCACACCTTATCTTCATAAAAAATTATTCTAACTGAACAATAAGTTGAGTAGCAACTTGTGTTCATCAGCTTTCTTCCACTGGGACAAAATACATGGCATACAAAACTAAAAGGAAAAAGGTGTCTTTGGGTTGACAGTTTCAGTCCATGGTTGGCTGGATCTCCTGCAGAAAGATCAGGGAAGAAGGGTATGGTGGAACAAAGCTGCTCACCTCATGGCTGCTAGGAAACACAGAAATGGGGAAGAGCCAGAGAGAAAGGAAGGGCTAAGGACAAGAATACAATCTTCCAGGTCACACTGATACTGACCTACTTCTTTCAGTTAGGCCCTATCTCCTACAAGCATATGCAGCTATGAACTTATCAACAGATTAATCCACAGATGACTATGGAGTCCCTGTGATCTAATCATCCTCCAAAACTACACCTCTGAACACACAGGCCTTTGAGGGGTGTTTTTGATCTGAAGCATAACACAAATGTTACCACCATTGTAGAGTGGAATACTTTTAGAACAAATTTGCTAGATCTGACATCCTATGTGCAGTATCCATTCAGACTGCCTTTCCATTATAAACCACATATGTTAAGCTTTACATTTTGAAACATAACTGAAGGATACATTTCATCATTTGCCACATGCAGGGCTTTGAACTAGACAAGTACGGTTATGTCCTTTAACTTCACGATAACCACTACAAGAAAGTAGTAACGATCATTTGCATAAAATATATGTACTTGTATAAGTGATCGCAGAACACTGATTGTTCCACTGTAGCTGAATGCCTTGTCTTAACCTTGCCTTTCCAAAAGATCTGTGTCAAAGACATGGACAGCCCCTTCTGCTCACTCAAGTTATTACTTCCCCTTAGCTATATCAGAAAGTCTTCCCCTGCAATGACCCATTGTCCACCAGGACAGCTATTCTCAAGCTAATCCAGAGTCCACACAAATAGAAATATTGCCAGCTAATAAGAGAAACTGTCAGGGTTAATAGTTATCAGACTAATGAGAAAAACATGTTTAATAGGTTGGAGGTGCAGACTTCTTATCAGTGCTGGAGATCAAACTCAAGGCCTCATGTATATTAGGTAAGCAAGCACTGTACTATGGAGCTATATTCTCAGTCCCAGAACTCCAGATCTTTGATAAAAGTCATTCACTTTTATAGTGTGTAAATTGCAATCATCAAATTTTAAATAGCATGTAATTTTACATTGGCTCTCAGCTTGAACTGCCCAAGAAGCTTTATTCAAAAGTTTTCAACAGTTTTATCAAGGTATAACTGATATACAAAAAAAAAAAAAAAGACCAACTTTTACAGTTGGTGAGTTTAGATGTACGGTGAATCCGTACCCAAAATATTATCACTACAGTCAAGGTAAAGCACCACCACCTCCAAAAGTTTCTTGTGCCTCATTCCACCATTTTGCGCCTCATTCTTCCTAGAGCTTGTTATAAGCCCTAACTTCTTAACAAATGTTCAGAATTATTAAATGCTATACACTGACAAAAACAAAATGAAACAAAATTTCCACTTAATAAAATATTTATGCACTGCCTGACAAAAAGTCTTTGTCAAGAAGGTAGATAATTGGAAATGGATGAGGTGAATGGGATGAGAGAGCATACTGCACATATCCTGAGTAGCAGGAAATTTTTAAGTGATTGATAATGAATTGTTTAACATCTCATTGTTGTGCACATTCAGTTAGGCATTTTGATTCAACTTGCTATCCATTTCAGTTTTAAAAATAGACAACTGACTGGGTTCTATTTGACTATAGGTAGAGAAAAATCTCTCATGAAGATCAAAAGCAACAAACTGATCACAGTTGATTTGCTTAATTTTTCTACCAGTGGATGCAAGTAAATCAAATTGGCAGTTACGTTTTGATGAAAGATCTAACTTTTCTTATAATAAAAATACAGTTATTCTTAATAGAAATGTCATCATTGTTTAGTTTTGTGCAATGCACAGTGCTGTTTGAGGAAGGGAGGTGTTCGATGAAGCCCTTCAGAGAGAAAAAGCAGTTGTGTTCAGTATCTAGAATTGAAACGATTCCAACTGTGTTGACTATCTGCTTCCATAACCAGTGAATGTGAACTTCTGTATGGCACAATTTCTTACACAAAGGTTGATATACAAAACAAAGGGATTAATGAAAGGAAACCTATTAATATTCACTTGGAATCTAAAATAATGTAATTTAGATGAGAGAATAAAATGCTAGTCTATTAAGGCTTGCTGTGTCACTTTAAAAAGAGGATGCTTTAGAATTTTCTTTTATGCCCCTCAACTTTCACATCTTGCATTGAAGGAGTTTTTTTCATTTTCTCTATGGCGATATAATCAAAGGAGAACTATATGAGAAGCCTGATAATTTCAGAGTGTTCATTTCAAACCATTAAAGCTGAATTGCATAATTTCTTTTCTAAAGATTGTAGCTCTCCAAAAATGAACAGATGAAAGGTCTCAGCTCTCAAGGATACTTGCTCGTCCACTTATACAAATAACATATAATAACATGCATTCTAAGACTACCTATTTTTCCTTTAGTATCTCAAAACAGTCTGAATTGATGCAGTCTAGATCAGCTATTAAGTCTTTCCACTGCTTGCTCATCTATTGCTGGGTCAGCACTAGAGGTTTATAGAGCTGCATTACTGCCACAGTATTACCCAACAATGGTCATCACATGAAATTAGATTCTCCATCAAAAACAAAATTTTTTGTGGCTGAAATTATAATTCTTGGTGCAGGCCTCCAGCTCGAGCATCAACATTGATGCAAAATTGATGAAACTTCCAAGTGAAATTGCATTGTTTGATCTTCACAGCCCTGGAATAACATAGCCTAAAGCTACAGTTTCTGTAAACTTACTTTGCACAAATGACTTAGCCAGTACGGTTGTATTGACATAGAGTGCCCATGAATGACATTAGGGGTACTTAGAAAAAAGACAAAATAACAGCAAAAGAATGCAGCAATTGGTTCTGAAAATTACCTTTTTCCAGTGAACCTCTCTGAAAAATTACCTTTTTCTGCTGAATCTCACTCAAAAATTACCTTTTCCAACTGAAGCTCTCTCAAAGTGCCTTGATGTTAAGCAATATAGTTTTAAGTTGAAAATGTCATAAGGCCATGAAAAGAAATTGATAGAAAATTTCAGGGTTCCTTGTTGATATTTGAAGCAGCCTGTGGATTTTTGTTCTTTAACACAGATCTGTTCTGCTGTGCTACCACTTTGATTTCTGTATTGCCAAAAACAGCATGTTCCTAGGCTTAATGGCTTCAGAGAGAAGAGTATGAAGGTGATTTAGTTATTGCTGCCAAGGTTCTGTTACCAGTAGGAAATTGGTCAACAAATGCTTTCAAAATCCTCTCCATTCACTGTGGAACTTTTAAAAGTAAAGTAAATAAAATTTTGAAGTTTCTTTATCCTTTAAAAGAAACTATAATTCTATGTACTACAATATCCTTTTAGAAATTATGCACTTGCTGGGAGATGTTCTTCCTTTTTAAAATCATTTCTTTTCTTAACAGAACTTTTTATTTCTTCAATCAAAAGAGGCAAAGAAGGCATCATATGTCTTAGAAGAAGCAATGGGCGGGACTCCCAAAGAATTGAGTTTTAGCTTTCAATCTGTCCCTTGCAGCCGAATGACTCTGGGCAAGACCGTGCAATAAGGAAATGGACAGGATAATGCTGGAGAATCCTGCCAACTCGAACATTTAGTGTTTTTAGTCCAGATTTAGAGGCAAAATGTCCTAACAGTAGTTATTGTTTCATTATTAGCAATGTTACTAAAAGAAAAGTCATAGGAGATGTGTGTGTGTGTGTGTGTGTGTGTGTGTGTGTGTGTGTGTGTGTGTGTAAAACAAAGAAATATTTCCAAGCTGGGATGCTTCTGGTATGATCTTTAACAATGATAGAGGGGCTATCACAATGGGACAGAGCCAGCGGGAAACTGTTAAAATAAATGATTCTTGTCTGCCAGGTAAATATATTTTTTCTCTTTCTTCCTTAGCTTTCTTCTTTGTCTTCCTCCTTCACCAGCCTCACTGCCTATTCACTTTTCTTCCAGCCTCAATTCTTCTTCTCTGCCCCATCGCTTGGTCTCTTCCCTTTTCTTCCTGTCTTTACTATCAAGCCTTTTAAGTTTTTCTTAACTTCTCTTAAAAGAACTCCCTGGTATCAGTAGACATCATGTTGTCTCCCTGGTGTGAGAAGCTGAAAGAAATTATATGTAAATATATATATATATATAT
The DNA here is from genome assembly GCA_004363535.1 of Dasyprocta punctata. Taxonomy (NCBI): domain Eukaryota; kingdom Metazoa; phylum Chordata; class Mammalia; order Rodentia; family Dasyproctidae; genus Dasyprocta; species Dasyprocta punctata. Next base: position 18,519 of record RJWM01009315.1, read on the forward strand.
ATATAGAGAGAGAGAGAGAGAGAGAGAGAGAGAGAGAGTTAAGATAGTTACACTACTAATGTCTCTTAGTTCTTTGAAAAGGAAGGGTTGTGCTAATATTGTTTGGACAATTAAATACAGATATCTTGCTCTCTGAGTAACTAATTTAAAGAAAACAATACGCAATGTATTAACCATTGTTACCCTCTAATTGTCTTGTTTTGAAATTTTGTTTTATTTTTTTCTCTTTAAAATAAAAAAAGAACTCCCTGGTAGAATTGAAGATCAAGGCTTTTATGAACTGTTACAGTGTATCAATCTTTAATCATTTTTAGTTCATGAAGTAATTAGAATTGGAAGTATACCGAATGACCATTTCAACTAAGTGCTTAATTTTTAATATTTACTAAAATCAAAGTTCTGCCAAAGTCGAGGTTTAAAAAAAAAGTTTGAAATATGAGAATGCCTAAATTTCATGTTTCTCATTGTGGAAGGAAGAATGTACAAATATGGATGGAAGAAAGCAAGAAAGGACTTCCCCTCCCTTTCCCTTTCCTCCCCTCCCTTCCTTCCTGACATTCCTTTTATATAGTTAGATTAGCTTGTTTCAGCTTGATTTCAGCATTCAAAGTTCCCATCAAATTACTTTGTTAAATATGTAGAACAGCAAAGTAGTTTCAGCCATACAAATATATATGTATGTCTATGTTCAAGCATATTATTTTCAGGCCCTGCTCATCAAATTGGGAACCAAAAATCAAATACACTCTAATAGCACACTTAGCATCCAGATTTTGCAATGAGAGCTCTTCAGGTAAATGGCTGATTTGGAACTGGGCAGGATAGATACAAGAGGATTCTGAAGTATCTAGGTATATCAGAGAGCAAGAAAGGGAAGGAGGAAAGGAGGAAGAGAAAGAGGAGGAAGAAGATGGAGATTAAAGAGCAAGGAAGAGTGAGAAAAGAAAGGAAAAAGAAATAAGGAAAGAAACAAAACAACTGGGGAATAAGGACTCTTGCCTATAGTCGAATGTCAAATTCTGACTAGTAAATGTGGATGAGTGCTATGAAAGTAAACATTTTGCAACTAGCATAGAAAAAAATTGTATCAAGAAATAATCATTAATTGATACTGTATTGGTCTGCCTTCACCTAAAGTTCAAAGGTTGGGAAATTTGGATGGCTCATGGTTTAAGAGGGTTTAGTCTAGTTGACTGGCTCCACACAAAATCATCATAGTAAGAGAAACTGGTAGAGAAATGCTGTTGACCTTGCGGCAACTGGAAGCGAAGCACAGGGAAAGGGGGTCAACCTCTAATTCACTGATGAGCATAGCTTCCCCATGATCCAATCAACCTTCCCAGAGTCTCCTAATCCAGTCGGATGACAAGCTTAACCATCACAAATACTAAATCAAGGAAGAAATTTGGCAAGGAGATGACATTCACATGCCTTAAAAGATTTTCTCACAAGTTGCTTTTTAGTTGCAACAGGGAAAGTCAGTAATAATATTATAGTGAATGTATTCATGACAAATATCAGATGAACCAAAAATGAAGAATATCCTATTTAAAGAATAAACAAGGAAATACATCCTTCAAAAGGTTAAGGTCATCCTTTCTGGTTACTCACAGCTCTCCTTTTCAGCTAGAAACCTTGGATTTTAGTTACCCCATCAGGTTGTACAATTCGGTGCTTCTGTGATTATGCCCACACTTCTGGGGACAAATGGCAGGACAGAGGGAGGAGTTTGCTCCACCACACTGGGATTACAGTTAGACCTGTCAGAGAGGAAAGGCCTCCCTGCTCTGAGTGTTTGCCCCTTGGGGGCTCTCACTGCAGTCTCTGCCATGCTTGCTAAGAGGCTGCTTGAGGACCAGGAAGTGAAAGGACAGGGGAAAAGTGGGGCAAAAAAGTAAATGTCTTACTTTCTCAGATAATTGGGAGTTTTTCTGTTCTTTTGAGTCAGAACTAGAGAGCTACTCCTGAAGTTTGTTCCTGTTCATCTGACGACCATTTCTGAGTTTGAAGTTGTGTTCAGTTTAGGCAGGGAGATATGGAAAGGAGAAATGGTAAACTCACTGTCAGTCGGGTGACATTTCAAATTCTGATCTTCCTCCCTGATCTGCTACTATTTACTTTCCAGAGTCCTTAAATAGCTGCTTCAGGCATTCTGTGCAGGTTTTATAGGTGTAGACAGAAGGAAGAAGATAGGAAAGTACTCTTTTTTCATCTTTCCCACAATTTGAAATGACATGTATCTTTTTATGTTGATTTTTAATTTCATTAATTATGATTAGAATACATACTCTGTAATAATCCAGTATTTTAAATTTTATTGATGTTTTTGGGGCCCAGCATGACCTTTCTTAGTAATCACTTAATATGCTCTTGAAAAACAATGCATTGCAAATTTGTTGAGTGTTATGCTCTATAAATGTGAATTATGCAAAACTGGTTGACAGCGTTACTCATATTTTTCTATATATTTATGGATTTATTTTTGTTTATCTGTTACTGGAAGAAAAGCACAGTATTAAATTCTCAACTGGGATGGAAGATTCATCTATTACTCTCTTTTAATTTTCTCACTTTTGGTTTGACGTATTTTGAAGTTTTTATTAGGTAAAGGCATGATTATAATCTTTTTGCCTTCTTGACGTGTTCAATGTTTTTAAATATAAAATATCCTCTTTGTCTTCAGTGTTACTCCCTCCTTTGAAATGTATTTCCTAATATTTTGGGTTTTTTGCACTTTTACTTTTTATATATGTTTCTTTTTATTTAAAGCATATCTCTCATAGTAATACTACATTCATGTCTTGGTTTTTCATCAAATCTGGCAATGTTATTCTTATATTTGGAATGTTTAAGCCACTTACCTTTAAAATAACTGATATGGTCTGATTCCAAATATTATGTTTTCCATTTGTCTCATTTATGTAGTTCTTGGTTTTTCTCTTCCTATTTTCTGTATTTAATCACAGATATTTTAGCATTCTAATTTAAGAAACAGTTTTGAGTTTTTATGTTCACATTTATGTATGTATGTATGTATGTATATATACTGGGGTTGAGCTCAGGTCCCCCCACATACTATGCAAGTGCCACATCACTGAGTTTTGAATTTTTAGCATAAAAATAGATGGACATATGATATAGTCTCCTTAATAATTTGTCATTAGCTGTCTTTCTAGTTTTGTTTTCTGTCAGCTTCTTTTCATCCTCCCTCTGAGCCCTGTACTTCTTCACTTTAAACTTTGCATTATGACATTTTATCACCATGCTTTGTAGATGTCATAATATAGTCATAAACACAAATGAAATTAAAATCTAGTCTGTGCAGCTAGCAATGCACATTTGAAAACATGACACAGGAAGCAGATGTGGATCAAGGATCTTAAAACTCCCCCCACCTTCTACCAACTTATTTACTCTATCATTCACAGGCTACTGCAGCACATTTTTTTTGCAGTGTATACATAATGGGAAAGCACATCTCCTATATTTAGTAGAGTCATGTAATAATGAATAAAAATAGAAATAGCTACTTAAGGCTTTTGAAATTAAGTTGATTAAGGCTTTTTACTTTCAAGTGTACATTCTGATCATGAAAGAACCTGAATTTCTCTGTAGTTAGTATATTACCCAAAATACATGGAAGTTCATGTGGATCTGCAAAGCCAAAAAATAGGAGACAAAGAAAAAAATTCAGACATGACCAAGACAGAGACATTTCTCATACTCACTTTTGAATATAGTTTATACTAATTGTCTGATAGAAAGGTTAAGAGAAGAGGCAAAAAGTGGTAACAGCATTTCTTATAGATTGACATCTGTATCTACATTTATATCCATATATCCATTTAATAATATATTAAATTATGTGTTCTTCCCTTACTAAACTTTTTGTTCTTCTCAGCTAGAATGTTACTAAAGTGTCAGACTTTTATCCACTTAAATCAAGTTGGCTTCCATTATTAATGAATTCCTGATTATATTAGTCTAGGCAGATCAGTTGACCAGAGAAAAATAAACAAATGAGACTTATTTCTATTTAGGTATGCTATTGTGCTTCTTATGTATGCTCCTCTCCCTGATTATCCAGAACTTCCCCCATTTTTATGGTTGTATAGCTTCTCTTCATTGTGAGACCTGCCTCTGTATTATAACCTGTGTTGGTTCATTCATAGACAATGTTAAGTACCTTGTTATTCCTTCTTCTCTGCCCCACAACACTGTGCTCTTCTATTAAAGCTCTTTTCACTTACACTGGTTTTATCCATTTCTGTCCTTGTTTCTTTTTCCCTGCCCTCTGAACATCCTCTCAGTACTTACTGTAGTTCAAGGAAAGAGAAAAAACAAAAGACAGATAAAGGGGAGAAGGATACCATGTTTTTTTCAATTAAAAAGGGATACTTTTTAAAAACGTTTTTAACATCTCTAAAATAAAACTACCTAATGACCTCTCGTCTGTTACAGTGACACCGATGTAGCAATCACTACCTGAACTTGCTTATTTCAAGTAGCATGCCTAAATAACTGAAGACTCATCTGAAGCCTATTTTACATAAAACCTGGCTATTGTCTGAAAACCCCTGTTGTTATTCCCTCATAAGTTTAAGAAAAATTTAACATTAGAACCTACAGCAGGTTGGAAAAAAGTTCCAGAGACAACAGCAGAGCATTCTTTTTGAGAAATGCCGTATTAACAGGGCTATTGATAGAATGTATTATAGAAATAAATACTAACATTGATTTTTAAAAGTTAAATAGGGACTTTAACAATCTTCTTCCCATATATTAATATATGCAGAAGTTTAATAATGCCTTAGCTGATTTATTTTACTTATACGTTCCACTATGAGTATTCACAACAGTAAAATGTGACTTTTAAAAATATACTCTATATCCAAATAAGGTTTTTTAAAGATTTTGAAATATACAGAATAAAATTCTATATTTGAAGAAGACATTTGGTTAGCTCACAAATTGCTTTTGTGTTTTACAAACAATGGTGACACAGATAAAATGAAATGTGTAAATAGTATCAGTTTATGATTATTGTTAAAAAATTAATAATAAGAGAAATTTAACAAAGCTGTTGTAACTTAGGGGAACTTTAAATCAGGCAAATTTGCTAAATAAGAAAAATCTTCATATGCAAAATAATTTCTGTTACTATTCTCAGTACCAAATCTTATTGAACCAAGTGAGTCAGAAAATAATGTTTTAGAGAATAGATAAATGCTCATAACAGTTCGAATGAATGAAAAACTCTTAACTTTGCTAACATTGTTGGATGCTCAAGAGGGTGACATGACAGCTAAAAAATACTACCTTTATTTTAACTGTTAAACACTTTGAACTGTTCTCATTTAACGTGAAAAGCCAAACAATCATCATGGCATGTACCTTGCTGAATCCCTCCCATTTTTAATTTAGTGAGAAAAACACATGACAAACATTTTCCCACAGTAAACACTCACATAAGTAGAATAGACACATGTTCTGATTTAATCATTCGTAAACAAAACAGCTCTGAGTGTTGGTGGAAAGAAATATATTAAGATAGTAATTAAAGGGTCTTTCGAGCAGGAATAAAAATCTAGACACCACTTATATTTAACATGAGTGCTTGACACTAAATTAAGATAAGCCATCTGGACATAGGTGCTCAGGCAAGATCTTTCTTAAAGTAATTAATTACGATTGCTTTTCTCTGCAAACTTAACTAGCCACGAATCTCCAAAACATGCTTAACTGGCATTATTAAAAACCCAAATATAGTCTGCTGCTTCTTTCTGTGGTAGAGAAAGAAAAACTCAATTTAAATCTCATGCCATAAGCAATTAGAAAATTGTATGTAATGACTGTCTGACATTAGGCAGTAGACAGTTCAAAATGTGATTCCCAAGACAGAAAGAAGCAAGAAAAGGCAACACAATCACTCTGGCTGACTACTTGGAGCAAATTTTTAGACTATGGGAACCAAGAGAAGGAACACTGTTAGAGTTCAAAAGACAGCACTGAGATGAAGTTGAGAACAGGGAATTCAGGGAGGCTGAAATGCCAGAAAATAGGAAGAAACATGTAGAAAAACAACTCCAGAGAACAGTATGAGGATCAGTAATTATGCCTTGATGATTACTAGGCCATGTGTGTATAGATCAAAGTTTCACAAAACTGGCCAAGGCACCAGCAGAGTTGTAAGCCGAAAAAATTCCCAGAATCCATACAGGGTGGCAGAACCCTTGGTGATCACTTGTGGCATTCACAGAAGATTCCATTTGGGTCATACCTTGATAAAGGGATGGAAGCATTATCCCTAGAGTGAAAAATATTCCATGACTACCACAGGAGAGCTTAAAAGTAGACCTAATTGAAGTGGAGCAGGTCTTAAAATAACTTGATTGATCTGCAAGTAACTTCACTTGCTAATATGGAAATGAGACAACAACCAAATGTAGAATTCACAATGTTGCAGTATCTAGTAAAAATCAATAGAACATTCCAACAGGTAGAAAAGTATAACCAAAAGTCAAAAGAAAAAATCAACAAATGGAAAGTGATGCACAAATAACAAGTTTTGTGGAATGTGCAAACTACGCTAAAACACAAACACTTTGGATGAAAGAAAGAAGGCAAAAGGAAAAAGACACAAATTTGTATATATATACCCATAAGATAGCTAAAATGACTATACTACTAAATATTAGTTATTGGAAAAGAACAGTTAATACTTACATGATTAGATCGATTTTACATGACTGTATCTATTAATCTAAGCAACTCGTTTGAAGGTAACAATATGTAATATTACAAGCATTGTCCAATTCCTATCATCTTGTTTTGTAAACCTATACTGTTATTGTGTTGGGTTTGTTATTGTTTGTCTGTCTCTTTTGCCTTTTGTTTTTCTTTTCTGTGTCTTTTTTCTTTTAAATAATAATAAAAAAGAATAGAAAAGTGAATTCAGAGAGAACCAATAGAGACTTTTAGAGATGAAAACTAGAAATAAATATTATACTTTAAATATGGCAGAATTATCATTGTGCTTGATGACCTAAAAATAAAAGCTATCCAATGTAAAGTATATAAAAAATACAGAATAAAATAAACAGCATCAGTGATCTATGTGACAACGTAAAATAGCATAAGGAAGCATGAAATTACAGAAAAATATTTGAAAAAAATAATCAAAATGGTTTCAATTTTAATAAAAATTATAAACTCAAAGGTCCAGGAAGTTGAGCATACTAAGCACAAGGAACAAAGAAAGCTACCAACCAAATAATAATATAATTAATGATCACCAGAAGAAAAAATATTAAAAGTAGGCAGAGAAGAGTCAGGTACCAAAAAGAAACAAAGTTAGAAATTAATATAGATTACTTGAGAGAAAATATACAAAGTAGAACACAATGGATGAACAACTTAGAAGTGATAAAAGAAAATGTTCAGGGAAAATAATTTAAATATTAAGGCTAAAAACAATTTCAGATATACAAAAGCTGAGAGAATTTATCAGGAACAGGCTTGCACTGTGAAAAAGTTAATGTAAATTATTCAGGTTAAAGTAAAATGATGTAAATAGAACTATGTTTTCATAGAGAAATTTAAAAAAAAACTTAGAATTGTGAATACTTGGGTAAATATAAGAGTTTTCTCACATTAAATTTCAAATGATAATAGTTAAAGCAAAGATAAGAATAACATGAGGCATATGGCACATAAGTAGTAGAATAGATGACAATAACATTACACAATGAGAAATTGAAGTAAACTGTGATAAGGGTCTTGAATTTTATGCAACACAATATATAATTATTTTTTTAAAACTTTGATCACTTAAAGATATAAATCCAAGAGTAATACACTAATTATGGATATACTAACAATGGGCCAATACTTGTGACAAAATAAGATACCAAAAAAGCTTTTTTTTTTATTTAAGAGAAAAAAGACACATATAAGAAAGACAAAAAGCAAAAGAGACAAACAAATGACAACAGCAAATCCACAACAGTAACATTATAGGTTTACGAAACAGGATGATAGGAACTTGACAATGGTTGCAATACTGCGTATCGTTACCTTCAACATGGTTGTTTACATTAACAGATATAGACATGTAAAAGTGATCTAATCATGTGAGCATTAACTGTTCTTTCTCAGTAACTAATACATTCAGCAGTATAGTCATATTAGCTATCTTACATATACATATATACAGATTTGTGTCTTTTTCTTTTTCCCTTCCTTCTTTCCTCCTTTCCCCTTTCCCAATTACTTTTGCTCTTTGAGCAGTTTCTTACCCTTACACAGTATTTATTGTAGATTTTGGATCACATATGCTTTTCCAGTTTCTTGCACTAGGGAGACAATATGGTATTTACAGCTGTGAGTTTGATTTTTCTCACTTATGAGTATGGTCTTAAGTCATGTCCATTTACTTACAAAAGTCTTGATGCAATCTTTCTTGATAGCTGAGTAGTACTCCATTGTATAAAAATACCAGATCTGTTTTTATCCATTCCTTGATTGATGGGTACTTGGGTTGTTTCCAAGATTTGGCTGTTACAAATTGTGTTGCTATAAACATGGGTGCACAAATATCACTGTGGTATGATGTTTTCAATTCTTCTAGAAAAATGCCCAGAAGCAGGACAGCTGGGTCAAACGGGATCTCTAATCCTAGCTTATTGAGGAATCTCCACACTGATTTCCACAGTGGTTGCTTAATCAAGGAAAGGTAAGGAGAGGAAAACATGGACAAAGAATAGGTAGGAATAAAAGAAAAAGAAAAATGGCAGCTGCAGACTCAATCATATCATAATAACATAAATAGAAATGATCTAAACATTGTGGATATTGTTGGATGAGATCAAAAGGCAGGATCCATCTATATGGTATCTACAAGAAATTTACATATAAAGGCACAGATAAGATAATATAAAATATAAAAAAAATTTTCTTCCATGCAAACAATAGACATAAGAAAGATGAATTGGAACTATCACTATCAAAGTAGACTTCAGAAAAATGGGTGTCTCTAGTAAGAGATAAAGAAAAGCATTTCATAATGATAAAGTAGACAAATTACCAGTAAAATCATAATTCTAAGTATATATGTACATAATAACAGAACTTCAAAGTATACAACTCCAAAAATTTACAGAATTGTACAGAAAATGCACAATTACAACTAAAGTTTTCAAAGTTACTCTCTCAGTAACAGGTCAAAATTCAGTAAGGATATAGAATTCGTAAACAGCATTGTTAGGCAGGTGAACCCAATCATGTATTCAACACCCCATCCAACATGAGAACACAAGCTTCTCAAGTACACATAGAACATTCATCAAGATGGGCTACATACTTGGCTGTAAGATGAATGTCAGGAAGTCTACATTGTTTAAAGTCATACAGAACATGTTTTATGACCTCAATAAAATAAATTTGAAATCTATGGAAAGACATATAGAAAATCCCAAGTATTTGAAAATTAAATATATTTTTAAATAATTCATGCATCAAGAAGCAATGTTGAGGGAAATGAAAATATATTTTAACCGAATGAAGACAAATTATAATGCATCAAAATTTCTTTGATGTGCTTAGAACAATGTGCAATGGGAAATTTACAGCTTTAAACTTTTGTATAAAGGAAGAAATTACTAAATCATTCAACTGAGCTTCCATCTTCAGAAGTGAGGAAAGAAGAACAAATTAAACCTAAGTTAGCAGAAAGAAAGAATTAAAGTAATAAACAAATTCCATGAAATAAAAATAAACAAAATATAGAAAATCAATAAAACCAAAAGCTGTTCCTTGAAAAAAATCGAGAAAAATTATGAACATCTAGTAAGCATCTATTAAGAAACATAAAATTAAGAACTGTAATTAACTTGATCCTAATTATCCTGCTTTCAAGAGTCAAGAAAAACTAGTAAAAATTATTTATGTTGAAAAGAGGTAAATATTTCTGTACATAAATGAAAAAAAAGTCTGTAAAAAACTGTAGTGAATCCAAAAACATATAAACAAATAAGCCACCAAAACTAACAAGTGCACTAACAAAATTGCAGAATAAAAATTCAATTTATAAAAATCAAGATTATTTTTATTCAATAAAATGATTATTTTTATATTTGAGTTCTAGATAATAGAATGGTACTAGATAAGGAATATGGAATTTTAGAAATACCACTTACGATAGGATCAAAGGTATGAAATACATAATGATAAATTTAACAATTTATACACAGTACCTGAATACTGATAACTAAAATTCATTTCTGACAGTTACTAAAGATTAACTAAGTAGATAATTTATTTCTGTGGGTTGAATAATTCTATATTTTTAAGACACTAGATTTCCTCAAACTTATCTACATATTCAATGCAATCCCAATCCCAGTGGCAGCAACCTTTAAAAAACTAACAAATTTTATTGAAAGTGGATATAGAAGTGAAAAGAAATTAGAATAGCCATGAAAACAAAGGCAAATAAGTCATGACAATACCACAAGATTTGAGACACTGTGAAGTCGCATAAAGACAGACAAGGATCAAGAGAACAGAACAAGACACACAACATTAAAACATTCCATTTATGATAGTCTGTTTTGATCATTAAAGGATAGTCTTTTCAAAAAAATTGTGATGAAAAATTGGATATGTAGGTGGGAAATATATGCTTCCACACTTCACACAATACACAGATATTGATATGAAATGGGTCACAGGCCTAAATATGAATGATGAAATCTGTAAAATTTCCGATAAAAATCATTGGTGAGATCTTCATGTCCTTGCAGGAGGCAAAGATATATTAAGTCACAATCACACACAAATGAAATTTAAAAATAGTAAGTTTGAATTCATCAAAATTTAAAATTTTTGTTCTTCAAATGATGCTATCAAGAAAATTAAAAGACTGAGGGAAAATATAATACATACTATAGAAGTGATCCCTGGAAGTATAGCCTTGGAAAATATAATACAAACACCTTACAAAGGAATTATATTTAGAATATTGTATAATAATATTGTATGATGAAAAGATTACCAAACTATAAAGGGAAAATATAATACATACTATAGAAGTGATCCCTGAAAGTATAGCCTTGGAAAATATAATACAAACTCCTTACAAAGGATTTATATTTAGAATATTGTATAATAATATTGTATGATGAAAAGATTACCAAACTATAAAAGTGGGCAAAATATTTAATAAGAAACATTGCAAAATAAGATATATAGACATTTAATTAATAAAAGAAAAAATTCAACATCATTAGTTACCAGGAAACTGAAAATTAAAAATGTATTCAGATATAACTGCACATCTATTAGAGAATAAATGACAAAGATTGACAGTGCTATGTTCTGGGAAGGACTCAAATGCTCACATATTGCTGCTTGGAATGTAAAATGGTACAGTTTCTTGGGAGGAAGTTTTGGTAGTTTCCAATAAAGATAAATATACACTTACCATATAAATCAACAGCCCCACTTAAAAGTGCACCTAAGAGAAATAAAAGTACATGTCCACACAAACACATACAGAAAATTTTAATTTTCTTAATTTTTAACTGCTCCCACTTGAAGCATCTGTGCGGTCCATCTACAGGTGAATGGGTATCCACAATGCATTGTATCCATCCGAAAAAATGCTGCTCTACAGTATAAAGAAATGAACTGTGGGCATGCTCCATAGCACAAGCACATCTCACAATCGTGCTGACCAAAGGATGACTCAAAGGGCTTCTACCACATGATTATATTCATGTGAGACTTAATAAAAGATAAACCTAATTTGAACCGACAGAAAGTAGACCAAATCCAGGGCTCGTTGTGTAATGGCGTTCAGGAGGAACTCTAAGCCATTTTTTTGAGATGATAAAAATGTGTATGCTGATTGTGGCAGTGGTTACATGGCTGTGTAAGTTTGCAAACTTCTTCCTACTTACTCTAGGTAATGTGGTTTCTATTCCTACTCTTGGATGCTGCAGCATTCCTATTCACAGAACAGGAGACTATTTGGCAATCCAGGATGGAAGCACTTTCAGGAAAAAGAACAGCATTTACCAAATCATTGACAAATGAGGAAATGTGACATATATGACAGGCATTGGTAATTAGCAGTACAAATTTCTGGATGCACAGAAAATATGCATTTTTATATAATGGCTATTTTCTTTATAGTGTTTCTACAATGACATTAGATTTTCTAATACTATTGGGAAAGGGTTTTGTTTTGTTTTGTTTTGTCTGGTCTTGTTTTGTTTTGTTTTGCTAAAAGTTCTGCCACTTCAACATGGGGGGGAGTTATTTTCCATGTCTTTAATGATTTTACTAGTATTTAACTTTACCAAATTTAAGTTGAAAAATTTTAAATACTGACAATCACTGCCCGCTAGCACCAATACTACATCAGTATTTGAATACAGAAAGTACTTAAGGGTGTAACTCTGTGACAGAAAAGGTTCATATCAAACCGAGAAATACATGCATCCGACAGCCCTATCACATTCAATACCCCCACAGTAATATCTGCAACCTAGAAAAGAACTAGAGAAACTTCTAATGGGAATTAGAGAATTCATTTTTTAAAAAAAAATAACCCACACCTCACAGCTGCTGTGACCGCCAGGGAATCTGGCTGCATAAAATTCAGGATATAACACATCATCTCTGGCATCAGAAACTAAATGATGCAAATATTACAGAAAGGAACTACAACTAGTTACCAGCCAGGAAAAAATCTGGTTATATGTCCAATCTTGATAATAGCCAGAAGAGTATAAGTGAAAACACTAAGGAGCCCTGTTTGTTTTCTTAAATTGGTAACAAAAAGTCACAGATAATGCCAAACGTATCAAGGGCTCAGTGAAAGTTATTTTCTAATCTTCCTAATTATGGTAAAAATTTAGATAACATTTTTAGAAAGAAATCTGGCAGTGTCAAACATGACCTGTTCCTTTTTTTACAGTTCATTTCTGGAAGATTATTCTAAATATGTATTTAAACAAAGGAAAATTATTTGATTAAATGTTTTTTTTACCATTTTTGTAGTAATAGTTGTCTAAAATCTGCTACACTGTACGATATAATAATATTAGCTATAGTCCTCATGCCACACATTAGATGTCTAGACTTAAATAAATACATCTTTTCACCTTCTGGCTTTCATCTCCCCACTTCTCCACATTCTCCTTGCCCCAGGGAACCACTGTTTTATTCTCTCTTTCTACGTTCTTGAGGGTTTTTTGTTTGTTTGTTTATTGTTTAGATTTTTTTGTTTTAGATTCCATATGGAAATGAGATATACAGCACTTTTCTTTTTATTTCTGGTTTCTTTCACTTAGTATTACCTCCTCTGGGTTCACCTATGTTGCCACAAATGATGAGATTGCCTTCTTTTTTAAGGCCAAACAGTATTCTATTGCATGTCACAATTTATTTATTCTTCCCGTAATGAGCATTACATTTTCCTTTCCATATCCTGGTTTTATGAATAGTGTTGCATTGAACATGGGGCACCAAAGTCTTTAAGAGGTGATGCCCCCATTTCCTTTGGGTATGCACCTAGCACACAAGTTGCTTCGTCAAAGTTTAGTTGTATTTTTATTTTCTTTGGGAACTGCCATATTGTGCTCAGGAACAGCTGCACTCATGTACATTTTTGCCACCCACAGTGCACAAAGGGTTTCATTTCTCTACATTTTGGCTCACACTTGTTGTCCTTCAGAAGCAGTCATCCTAATGGGTATGAAGTGATATTTCATTATAATTTTAGCTTGCATTTCCTTGATGATTAGTGAAGTGAAGCACTTTTTCATATAGCTGTTGCCATTTTATGTCTTCCTTAGAGAAATAGCTATTCAGGATCCTTATATTATGCCATACACAAAATAGTAGGATGTTTTATGTATATGTATCAACTCCTCAAAATGAATGTAATCATTATGTACTACAAGTATGTACCAATAAAAATATGAACAAAAAATGAATTGAAAACCTAAATGAAAGACCTGAAATGACAGAATTTCTAGAAGAAAATATAGGAGAAAAATTTGGTAAAGATTTTTTTTTAATTTCACAGTCAACAGAAACAAAAATAAAATGTTCTACACAGCAAAGGAAACAATCAACAAAATGAAAAGATTGTCAGTGGGTTGGGGAAAATATTATTGAAGCATGTATCAGACAAGTAGTTAACATCCAAAACATATATGGAATTCACACAATTCAGTCACAAATAACCCAATTAGCTTAGTAGAAATCTTAAAATATAATTTATATTTCTGGATAGCAACTCTGAGGAAAGAGCTTGTAACTTTCACTCAAAAATCCTAGCTTGAAGAAAAAAAAAAGAAAAGAAAAAAGTCCTAGCCTGGAGTTGTAGCTTCATCACTAAATATATGCACAATATCAAGCAGACCACTCAACTTCCTTCTGTGTGGAAGAAGGATAATGGTAACATTTCCCCAATTCACCACTTGGTATGGTTCTAAGCATTACAGAAGGTATCATAACTGAAAATCTTTTTCAAGCTAAGCATTAGTTACTATCATTTGTTAGCCTTCATTGTTTGGACTAAGTTTCTGCCATACCAGTCTTACGGGCTGGACTCAGAAACAGAGTCAATTAAATATTCGGTGACTTCTGTAGAAGCCTACAGATCCTGACCCAACATTAGCATGGCTTCAAATCTATCCAATCACCCATAGGACATTGAAATGTCCATAAAAGTCATTAGGGATTGTCTTAGTCATTTCTCCTCACTGAGACAAAATGCCCAACACCCACAACTTAAGGGAGAGATTTATTTTGGCTCACATTTTAGTCCATAATGGCCTGACTCCCAGACCACCTGGCAGAGGAGCAGCGCAGTCAGGAAGCAGAGTGGAGGGGAGAGCCTTCCAGGCCACGCCCCCAGTGACCTATTTCTTCCAATCAGGCTCCACCTCCTAACAGCAAATCAGCTATAGACTCTGTAATCCAATCACCTTTCAACAGCCTCATCTATGAGTACATGATGTTCTAGATATAAACTGTAGCAGGGATAAAGAAAAAGAAAGCCTGAACAAAATGCTCAATTTTCTTTGAGGAAAAATGCTCAAAGGAAAAAAAAATCTGGAAAACAGCAAAGAGATCTCCTTTTGAAGCATGAAGAAGCTGTAACACTGATAACCAAACTTTCCTAAAGTTGATACCTGGCAACCATCCAGAGGTAGAGACCAAAATAGCTTCCTATAGAAAAGGGTGGTCCTTCTTGGTGTTTCCAGGTTGCCTGATCTCTGAATTGCCAAGGCAATGGTGCAAATGGTGGGCAGATGTGTGTTAGCAGCTAAGCAGACAGACCCTCATGGTCAACAGCAAACTACCAGCAAATGCTGAGTCAGTGTTTAAGAGAGGGACTTGGCATCACTCAGGCTCTAATGGTAATGCTTTTTCAACACAGAAATCTTGTGAAATTTTGTGTGACCTTCTTTCTAAAACTTTGCTCCCTGCCTACTACCTCAAAGGAGAAGTTCTACAAACTGACCCCGAGTCTCAGTAATACTGCTAAGGTCATACATAATACAACCACCGCACTACTTGCAGAAGAATTTCCTGGCTTGATATTATAACCAATTGCCATCTCAGTTGGCAAGTAGATTTGTTCATTCCTGAAGCGAGATTAATGATTTCTGACTTGGTTGCCAAATATTTTCAGAAATTCTAAATTCATTTATTTAGCAAACATTTATACGGCACTTAATGTGTGCCAAGTACTCTTCCAATCACTATGCAAATATTAATTCTTTTACTCTAACAGGCTGTTCTTTCTGAGGAGTCACAGTGACAGCCCCACAAAGTGAGTACTGCAATCATAACCCGCTGCACAGTAGCGGGAAACAGTGCCTTGTCTAGTCCAGACCAATTGCAGATGATTCCCTACCGTGTGTTCTCTGGGGCTTTGTCCTGATGAGATGTAAATGGCTTCTGCCATGTCCTCAGGGAGCCTGGCCATTAAAAATGTTTTTCTTTACTTGAATTGATCCCACTACGGGCAGTGAGAGGACATTCGCCCACCTTCCTCTTTTATCTCATCTCCTTCCCTGGTGTTTTTACCTTTCTGATCCTCATGCCTGACAAGCATATTGTAAGACAGATACTCTTCTTGGTGATACAGATGTCTAGTTTTCAAAAATCTTCAATCAAATTTTAGTCCCTCGAGCCCTCTTTTTCTACTTCCCCTTCCTCGGTTAACACCTTTCTAATAATCAGGTGTCCAGAATTGTATCATCTTATCACCTTGCAGGTTCAGTTTCCAGGTGCTATTTACTGTGACTCTAGGGCTTTTGAGGGACTCCTGCCTGTCACTGGGCAGCTCTGTTTCCAATCATTGATCTCCAGGCACTTAGGTTCTTCCTATTTTAAACTTCAGTTATTTTCTGCTTCAATTTTTCAGTCTCGCTGTGCTTCTCCCTGTTATTGCTTGTCAATCTATAATGCGTGCAGCAGTTCTAGGTTTGTAATTACCTGATAATATTATCCCCCTATTTCTTAATTCTTCAGAATCACTTTTAGAAGTTAAGAAATGCCAACAACAGCTAACAACGTTGCATTTATAATGATAAAAGAGCTAATACATGCCAGGCAACATGCTAAGCACTTTCATGTATAATCTTAGAGTAAATTGCAACCTGTAGGTGCTATTGTCATCCTCTCTTTGCAGATAAGGTGATCTGAGGTTTAAAAAAATTAAGTAGCTACTTTAAGGTCACAAAAATACTAAATAAGCAGACTAGAATTTGAACACATGTTCTAGGTTTAACCATTAAACCTATATTGTTTCCTCTTGTACTTAATAAATTTCACCTGTCAAAAAGTTTGATCTTATTTTGATTACTATTTTGAATAGTAAAAGGTAAAAGCCTCGATAGTGTAATCATGAAAAGTGTACTTAGTTGTACCACACAGGATTAAGACAGTGTTCCTTTAGGGATGACCTAGTTCAAATATCTTATTTGAAAACTAAGGACTCTGAGGCACAAAAGACAAACGATTCACTGGTAGTACAGACTCCTGGGGTTTTTTCCACCCCCAGTCTTGCCTCTGTATTGGGGAAGCAGTTCCTGAGAGCCACCACGTTCCAATCACTAGGCTTCTGTGGCTTTCTCTGAGTCAAAAGACCGGCGCCCACTACTGCTGCACGTAAACTACAGGTGAGTTTTTCAGCTTGCACCTTGCACTCCTAGTACTGCCCCTGCCACTGTCCATCTGCCCATCTTCAGTTAAGGTATTGACTAGCACTTCCCTTTGCACGCCTCACTTCATTTCCTCTGCTTGCTGTTTCTCCTCTTCTTTATTTACTTATCTGAAATTATCCATCCTCCAAGGTTCAGGTCACTTCCCACACACTCCCTGAAGCCCTGCCTAACCACCTTAGGCCAAAATGATCTCTCCCACCTCTACGACACTAGAACTCCTATTTCCCAGGCCACTCATTTACCACTTATCATATGCTGCCCTGCATTGTCTATTGGTATCATTTTGTCTAAGAGCCTGGCTTGCCTTGAGGGCAGAGATCATATCTTATTCATCATTGTATCCACCACATTGCTTAGCCTAAGGCCCAGAACAAAATAGGTGTTCTATAAATGTTGATTGATTTATTGTACGTGGAAATGAAAATGACTTCCTTGCTTCTATGGTGACCCAAGAAAAGAAACTGACTTTCCTGAAGCCCATGAGATCAACTGAGAATATACTTTTAGCACTCTCAGAAGAAAAATAATTTGAAGTACCTATAATTATATGAACAAGACTGTGCCTGAGTGAATAAAATAACTTAAAATGCTCAACACGTTATCTGGTATCAGACAGACAAAAAACAAGTGATCACTCTATAGATTTAGACATTAAAGACTGTTTTCCAATGAATTTTTATTAGTACATATTAGTCATAAAGAATAGTGGATTTCCTTTTGGCATGTTACTATGTGTATATAACGTACTATGATTATCCTTCTGCAAAAAAAATTAGTTATACATACACACATAGCTTGAAAACTACATCAGTTGCTCCTTATCAGGTTACAAAAACTAGGGAAACCATAATCCTAAAATTCTCAGGATGCAGTCTTTTTTGTTTAGCTGGGTTTGAAAATTCTTGTTGAAATGAGTCAGCCTGTTTTCACAACCTTCCTTATTATGGTAACATCCCAAAAGTGAGAAGACAAAGCTCTGAATTTTGCTTGTAGAAAAACTAATCTAGGGGCTGGGGATTTAGCTTGTTGGCATAAGTGCCTGCCTGTCAAGTGCACGGTCATGAGTTTGATCCCCAGTACCAAAAAAAAAAAAAAAAAAAACATGAAAAAAGAAAACTAATCTAAACTCTATTAGATAAGACTTCAATTCAAAAAGAGAAAAAACAAAAAGCAAGAAAAAGAAAAAAAGCCAAGAACTTGCTTGCTTTCAATGGTGTCACTGACATATTTTTATCTTAACATTAATGAAAAGCATTCTATTTTATTTTTCTGATATTTCCATGTCATTCATCAACAGACAGACTGCTTGGACTGAAGCTGGTTTGGTTAATAGACTGCAGTATATTTTTGTTACCAATCATTCAATAAATTGGATTTTGTTGTTGTCTAACACATTTTCCATTTTGTATCTTAAAAAAAGAGAAGCCTAGAACCAGAAGAGATTTATGGAATCAACCCATCTAGCACTTTAATTTTGCAGGAGTTATACAAGCTAAAAATGATGAGATGACTTGTCTACAGGCACACATTTTTACTGGCAACAATCAATAAGGTAGTTATTTTTGTCACAGAAAGAGCTGTCATGTGACAATTAGCCTGATTAGCAATACATTTAAAAATGTTTTCAAGATTACTTCCTGGTGGAACCACCTACTATTGCTTAGGATGCAGTACAGGAATAATCCCAATCTGTGGACAACGAAACTTTCTAATAACAAAAACAGGCTTTAAAAGGTGTAGTTGGAAGGGGCTGGCTTCTTTCTTTCTTCTATCTAAGCGGGAATAAAGTGTTCATTTCTTTGTTGTGGATAAAATGCAATCTGTTATCTTATCAGTCTCTTCCATTTTAAGTAACTCTGACAATTCTTAGATCATCAAGCAGGTAGAAAGACATTTTTTGACTTCCTGAAATCACACTGGTGATAGGATCAGTTGAAAAATCTAAAAGTGACTCGGTTATATTTAGATAATGCATAAGGATCTGTCTGAGGAATGATCTATCCTTTTCTTGCTCCTGTCCTTTCAGTTGGCAATTTCTCCCCTTGGAAGAATAAAACAGGGTCTGGTGACCATTCCTAGGAGTAAATTCAGACAGAAGAATTTATGTCCCATTTCACAGCCATCTTCTTGATATAAATTCAATCTTTTTCTTTTTGCTATAATGGGAATTGAACCCAAGGCCTTCACACTGAGTTGCATCCCCAGATCTTGTATTGTATTGTATTGTATTGTATTGTATTGTATTGTATTGTATTGTATTGTATTGCATGCATTGTATTTTTTTGAGTCAGAGGTTCAGTAAGTTGCCTAGGCTGGGTTTGAATTGCAGCCTAGCATCAGCCCCTCCAGAGTGCTGTAATTACAGGCATGTGACCCCATGTCCGGGCTAAATTCAAACCTTTCCTGACCCAGGCCATGGATTTTCCTCTATTACTTCTCTAGCAATTAAGCTGGTTGATCAGAAGTCAGCCTTCCACCATCCCTCACTATTAATTTCTCCTGTGTTTCCCAAATCACATTTTGCCCCAGCTAGGACATATTATAAAGATTATATTAATAGTTTCATGACCTGATTACTATATTTTTTCCATAATTCTAACATAAAATACATGGCACTTGTATTATTTCCTTGTTGGTTACAAATTCGTAACTAAATATGACACATATCTTCACTCAGGTATTATGGAACTGTATCATATAATTAAAAGAATGAAATTTACATGACTACTACATAATGTGGATTTGTAATCATAATTACTTACGGTTCTCTAGTACAATATACACTAGTTACAATTTCACATAGATTATTTTGTAACTCACAATGATTCCCTGAAACACAGAAGATAGCACAATTATTATGATAATGATGCTCATTTTACAAATAAACTAAGACACAAGGTATGTCACTTACACAAATTCAGTGATGCTGGCCTCTTTGCCTTTTTTACGTCTTCAAGAAGGGAGAAGGGAAAGGAAATTAACTTTTGTTGAGGACTTACTATGCACCAGATACTGTGTCAGAAGCTTTATACATATCTTTAGAAACTTGCCCAGATTCCAATCACTAATAGCTAGTCAATTTAAGCTATTTTCTTTTTGTCCCACACTGAACCTCATGACTGATTATCAGAATCAATACTTCACCAGCACCCTCCAGCACTTCCATCAGATCCACATAGCACAACCCAACTCGCATTACTGTCTGCTGTGGTTTGGATATGGTTTGTCACTCAAAGTTTCAAGTGTTAGGGGCTTGATCCTGAAAATGTCATTATGAGAAGGTATTGGAACAATTCGGAGATGGGGCCTACTCCATGGGTACAGCACCACAGGGGTATTACCTTCAGAATGGATTGATGCTGGTCTTTTGGAGTCAGTTTTCACTGGAGCAGGCTGTGATAAAACAAGACCATTTTGCATGCCTGTCTCTTTCTGCACAAGGTTGCTTCCTTTTCTGTTTTTTTTTTTTTTTTTTTTTTTTTTTTTTTTTTTTTTTTTTTTTTTTTTTTTTTTTTTTTTTTTTTTTTTTTTTTTTTTTTTTTTTTTTTTTTTTTTTTTTTTTTTTTTTTTTTTTTGCTGTTGTTGTTGTTTTGTTTTGTTTTTGTTTTTGTTTTTTGTCATGTTGGGCCACATCCAGGGGGAATAGAGTCACGCTATCTGTACCTTCTGGCCACCAGAATCATAAGCCAACAAACCTCTTTTCTTTACAGGAATGCAAAAGAGCCTCAGATACTTTGCTAGGACAACAGAAAAAAGACAAAGTTTCTTTTATATGTACTTCCTATTCTTCTGCATTTAGAATCAGTTTGTTGCTTGAGAAGAAAGAATATAAATTCAGATCCTATCAATGCAATTCTGCTCTACCTCTTTTTAATTATTGTTAGTGATTCCTCTTTAGTTCTCTTTCTCAGGTATTGTTATGAGTTTCTTTGTGCTAATGATCAGAGCCCCTCTTCATCACAGAAATTAAGCCTTCAGTCATAATCTGCCTCCACTTCCAGAATGCCTAACTACAAATTTCAATATAGTAATGACATAGTTCTCTCTCTTCTCTTTCTTCTCTTCAAGCTTAGAGCAAAGCTCTCCCTCCCCACTCCAGGAAAAATTCATTTGTCATTGTACCTGCCCTGTTCTTGGGGTTCTTGGGGATTCTCACTTTCCCCCACCATATCCTTTAACAAGCAAATCCAAATCTCTCACATTTTGAGGAGAATGTATTTCCCAAGACCTCCTTTATTACCATTAATTCCTTTTGTCAACCAAACCTATAATACAAACAAACAAAAGACAAACTAGAGTTAATATAGTTTGAATCTACATTCAACTCACTGCTGAGTCATTTCCCCCACTTCATTCTTGAAAATTCTTTCCCTAATCCAACTAAACGTATCACCATTGCTTAAATGGGGAAACTTACGCAAGGACCTTTTTCTCTTTTGCTTTCCAGGGCTGGGCAATTTCACAGCTTTTCAGAAACCTACTGTCTCTGTATCTATTAAACAAAGCTATTTATTTATGTCTCCCTCTTCCCTTACCTTGGTATGTTCCCCTCACCTCCATCTAGTTGATATAAAAGATTTATAGTTTTGATGTTTGAAAAACACTGGTGCTGATTGCAAAAAAGAACCCTAGTGGTATGCTTGTTGCCACGTGCACTTGGATGCCCATCACCTTTTATTGTACATCTCAGCTGGAGGCAGAACCTCCACTCAGTCAACAAAGCCAAATATCTGTGAATTATTCTTGACTTCTCCCTTTCTCTTCCTCTCCAGCAAATCTATCACTAGGAACGGTTCATTTTTGTCTCACAAACTTTGCTAGCAATGTGTCACTACTCTGTAGTCCTACTACCAAGTGCTAGAGCGACTCTTCATTACTTGCTCCCAGACCATTGGTTTTTCACCCAGGCAATTGCTCCCCAGGAGACATTTGAAAACATCTGAAGTCACATCAGGAGATAGGGGCAGAGGACTACTCTATAAAGGGGTAGAGAGTAGTGATACAAAAAATAATCCCTCATGCACAATAGCTTTTGCCAAGCCCCAAAAAGAATTAAATGTTAGTGTCACAGCTGAGAAACCTTGACTTACTCTGACAACAGCCTCTTCATGGGCCTTTCTTCCTTCTGTCATAGCCCCCTTAAACCTACCGCATACTTTGTAAGAGAGCAGTTTGTCTAAAATGGAAATCTGTCCACACCCCTCCTGTTTGCAGTCTTACCACGGTCCCCATTCATCGTGGCTCAGCTCACTCTGAGCAGTTCCTTGCTTGTCATTAACTTCATGCCTCTCTTTACCTCGAATTGTCCCACAATCATGAAGCATCACTGAGTCCCTCTACAGGGTGCACAGATGGGGCCTTCTCTCTCTGTTTCTTTCTGCAATCGATCTTGTCCTCCTACTCTCCCTACTTTACTCCTGTAGTTTTCCTCACTCTCCAGGATGAACCCATCTCCTTCAGGAACCTTCCTAGATCTCCTTCCCCAGCACACTGGGCTGTAAAGCCCCTTGTCTTATTTCCAAAATAATTTGTTTGCAAGGTGAGTTTAATATCAGGCTTATCATTCTGCATATGTTTCTGTCTACCTGACTGTCCCCCTCGGTTCATACTCCCCTTTTGGTTAAGCTTCTTGAAGGAGAGACTCAAGATTGTGTTTTGCACATATTTTCAGGATGGTACAACATAGTTGCATACGAAAGTTAACTTACACTGAATAAGTGCTCTACACTTGACAAAGTTCTTTCATATACAAAATGCCATTTGATTCTTCATGTTCTGTCATAGAATGCATCTGGGATCAACATAACACTACTAATTTTACATAGGGCTGAGAACTTGAAGTCACTTATGCAGGAGTGATCTGGTTTGTAAGTGACAGACATAAGAGTGGAACCAAGATCTTTGGTATCATATCCTATTCCTTTTCCAGCAGTCCACACCTACACACACATGCACACACACTCACATACACATATATTTATGAAGATATATATATATATGGCATATATGTCTTTTCTGATTATCTAATAGATATATTCTCCTTTTGTTATTCTTATAATTCTTGTTTGGTATTCATTGCAATAATAGCTTGTGCCAAGGTGCCCTGGAAAGATGAAGGGCTGTGGAGAGTAAGATGATAAAAATTGCTGATGTCATTTGTACTTGGTTTGACTCATTCAAAGGCACCTTTGCACGTGCCACTCACTCACCCTCTTGGAACAGCATAAACAGGTACCTGAGATGCAATTAGACAAGAAGGAGACTCATGAACTCCAAGGACACTGTCCAGGCTTCTAAAAGATAAGTGAATACAGGAAATCTGTATCTTTAAGAATATACTCTATTTAAGTACAAACTTTCATTCGTGTGTCAAGCAAATAATATGGCTTCTAATTCTTAAAAAACTCAGACCTACTTATACCCTATATTAAGACGTATTAAATAGATTTTTTTTCTTGCTGTGTGGATTTACCATGATATTCATTAGATTCAAAAGTGCAACTCTACAAAGACAACAGACTTGAGAGGAATTTTCAGACCTTTTTGCTTGCACATAGGAACAGACCCATGTACAGTACTTCAAGAGGAGAGTTTGAATTTTTTAAAACCTGGTTATGTCATAAATTGCAGAGAAAATCTTCATATATTTAGTCTAATGAATGTCATGCATGATCAACACATTAGCTTGAAGCCTCTGTAACAAAACCATGTAATTAAACATGGACTCTTCCTTCTTTTGTTTTTTTAGCCTAGAGTAAATGCTGGATAACTAGTGGAAAATACTTCATTTCCAAATACATTTCTTTAATTATTATCTTTACACGAGGTGCACAGTGCTGTTTAATATCTATGTGTTACTTTTTGTTTCTTCATCTGTTAGTTTTAAGGAAAAATAACTCAGGTAGTCGAGAATAAAATATTTTGTACAGCTGGAGATTATAGGTTTCTGGTTTGCAGGGATTCATTTTAAGTCCTTAATTTGTCTCTAAT
This sequence comes from Dasyprocta punctata, assembly GCA_004363535.1. Taxonomy (NCBI): domain Eukaryota; kingdom Metazoa; phylum Chordata; class Mammalia; order Rodentia; family Dasyproctidae; genus Dasyprocta; species Dasyprocta punctata. The sequence goes on from RJWM01009315.1 coordinate 42,761, forward strand.
GAGATTCTTTGAAATTTAACTTTCCAATTATCCCAGTGTCTCCAAAAGTCCCTTGATTGGTCTCATGAAAATTCTTCTACATTATCATTTTTATTCATTGAAATATTTCAAATAATATTTTCAATTTAGGAGAGCTTATTTTAAGAAAACCTAGAATATTACTAAATATATTAAATTCATATATTAAAGGGTTTTTTAATTAGAAAAGACTTTTATTACTTGGCAAAACAATCCTGCTTAAGGCAGACTCAATGATACTTAAATTTAAAATGACACAACTTTATTGTCAGAACAGAACATTTTAGGACACAACATTTTTACAAAATATAGTACACGTATTTATTGACTTATTTATTCCTCCCAGACACATAGCTCAAAGTATTAGATGTAGCAATGGATATAATACAATCCAGAGTGGTTTTAAAAAGAAACTGACATTTTTTTCACCCTCAATATGTTAAGCACCTTGGTCATATGCCAAATATTACATAGAACTAACATTTAATAGAATGAGAAAATCTCAATGACATGACTAGGAGGTCTAGGGCAAAGCATCTCAGAGCAAAACGATGATGTGTGATATTGGTAATTCATGGCAATATGTTGAAATAGGGTCATGGAAAGAAAGAGTTGGAGCTATCTGAAAAATGTTTTATTATTCAACTCTGTATTCATTCAACACCCTTTTAACAAGTACCTGCTGTATGCTAGACACAGTTCCATGTCTAGATGCAGTTCTAGACACAGAAGTATTGCACTACCTAGGACAGAGCAATGGCCTTCATTCAGTGAGGAGGATGACTTCTAGAGAAGGCAGGTTATTCTAGCTGCCTAGTAGGATCTAAAACAGATGCACAGATTAATGGGCACTAGGGACAGTAAGACAGAAAACAGCAGTAGGCATTAAGGAGTTGAAGATTCTTTCCAAAAGGTGGTAATTTCCAAAATTGAGGCAGATTATGAGATTTTACACAAGTTTATTGACTTTTTTGTATTTTCGTGCTTAAATAATTGCTTAGTGTACTCAAGGAGCACAGTGACAGGGAAGAAGATATGAAGAGGTATATAATTCTTTTTCCAGAAAACTATGACATTTGCTGTATAATTTTCTTTCAAGTCGCAGTCGCATGGTAGAAGCCTTTGCATCCCAGCTCCTTGGTGGTGCATTGTTGGCAGAATGCACGGAGGCCTTATCTTCTCTCCATCCTTGGTGCTGGGACACTTACTGCCTTATTTGATAATCAAATAAAGATTTTCTTTTGTTGTGCCTTCTATTGATATTTTAAACTAATACAGAAATGTAATATTGCTCCTTTTGGGGTGTCTGTCTTTCCAGTTATTATGCTAACTCCTAAGAGCATAGATCACCTTGTACTATATTCATTTTTAAAAGCAATAATAAACATACATCAACTCATAGCAGCTTTATCATTTCAAATCTAATATAAATTGACTCTAGAATAGTGATTTTTATCAACTTTTAGAATTTGTATATTTGAAACTATTTGATGCTTTTAACTTGGGTTCTTGCTATATGTAAATGCCAATACTACAAAGAGAATGATAAAAAAAATTACCCATGATACATATTTATATCCACAATATAAATACATAAATAAATGAAAGAAAGTGGTTTTGTTTCTTATTAGTCATAATTAATAAATTAAAGGGAATTATGGTAATAGAAAATTACCACTAGGAAAACACCACAAAAATAATCATTGCAGGCAAGAATTGTCAATGGTTGCTAAAAGTAGTAGGCAAAAGTGTGGTGAGGAACAGAATATCTATATAGTTAAAGAAAGTTTTTCCACAAGAAGCATATTAATTAGAAAGAGGAAAATAGTGACTTTACAATGGAGAAATCTGGCAGACACCACCTTGCCCAGGTGATCCAAATTACAATCACCAGTAATAATAACATTGACATCATGATATGATGCACTGAGAATTTTACATTGCTTGAGGTAGTCTAGTAAAAAATGTGAAACCTCAGTCTAACTATGAGAAAACCTCAAATAGAAATTGTGAGACATTTTACAACATGATGGACCAGTGTGATAGTTAAATTAATTATCGATTTGATTGGCTTGGGAGCTGCCTAGGGATTGAGTAAGCACACTTGTGGGTGTGTCCATGTGGATCATGGAAGTGTGACCCTGTGTACTGTATCTAGTCGCTGATCTTTTCCTCTCCAGCACTGTTCCGCTGCTCTGCCTCTCGACCACTATGAACTTAACAATTTCACTCCTCCACAACCTTCTGCCATATTACAGCTTTGGAATCAGTCATCCATGGATTGAATCTCCTGAAACCCTGAATGAAGTAAAGCCCTCTTCCTTTGAGTTGTGCTGTTGGATATTTTGTCTAGCAACAGGAAAGTGACTAATATAATCAGTAATCTTAAAAGGCATAAAGTTATGAAACACACAAAGTGAACAATTTTCATGACTGGAGGAAATTAAGGGCAGTGAAACTAAATGTGTCCAGAAGAAAGACACTAGTGGGACAATTGACAAAATTCTAGAGAGTTATCTAGACTTATTAATAGGTTTCACTAATACTAATTTCCAGGTTCCTATTGGATATATATTATGCTAAAATTAGGGGAATCTAGTGAGGAAAATATGGGAACTATATATATCATATTTGTAATTTTTTAAAATCTAAAAATATTTCAAAATTAAAACTTTTTTAAGAAATGTAAATGGGTTCAAGTCATTCATGGAACACAGACCCATAAGCAGCTATAATTTCTTGGTAACTGCAATAAAACTATCTAATTTTCACTTTCTATTTCTTTTATTTAAAATATCATGTCTTTAAAGGAAATACACTATAAATATACAATCATTAACGTTCCCTCATAGAGGCAGAGATTTTTGCACTAATGAAAATGGTCATAGAATTTAGGAAAAAGAAAATTAAAATTAAAATGCAGGCAACTTTATAAATGCCAAAACAATATTAACCTATAGGTTCTTACTGATTACTTAGTGGTAATCAACTTTGCCAAGATAAGGAAGCAGAATATATAGTGTTTGAACTTGAGACCTTCATGGTCCAGGAGACAGGTTGAACAGTTATGAAACAACTCACATTAGAGTAAAACTTACTCCCGAACCCCAGCATTTCCATATAGAGGCTTCTCCACTGGAATAATACCCCCAGGTACTTTGTCCATTTGCTAGGCCTGTCACAACAAAATACCATAGATTGGGTAACGTAGACAACAGGAATTTATTTTCTTACAGCAATCTGGAATTGCAAGATCAAGGTTTCCCCAGGGATGTTTCTCCTGAGGCCTTTTGCCTTGACTTGCAAAGGATGTGTTCTTACTGTCTTCACATGGCCTCTTCTCTAAGTAAAGGTATCGCTGGAGTACTTGCTTTTCGTAAGTACTCCAGTGCTGTAGGGATAGGGCCCATCCATATGAATTTACTTAACCTTAATTACCTCTTTAGAAGTGTGATCTTCAAATACATTGGAAGCTAGGGCTTCAACATATACATTTGGAAGGTGAGACCCTTATTCGATCCTAATAGCTATCCTGGAAGAGGCTGACTGCTAAGTTTCCAAGAAGTGCTGAGCAGTGCCACTAGGACCAGTCCTACCTCTTTAGTTCTGCCTTATTGTAAGGAAAGTATATTCTTACCTGCTCCTTTGACCAAGTGGTAAACTTAGCAAGACAGACCATGCTTCACTAGACAGAGGTATGTATATGGAGAAGTAAGGCCTTTGTGATTAAGAAGATACATCTGGCTAATTCGGGGAAAATATTAGCAAACTCACCATGCCAAAAGCTCTCCCCAGTAAAATTCTATCAGTTAAAAACCCCTAAGATTCTTAAATAAATCTGCCCAATCCATGTACCTATCTCTATTTTGGTTTTGAATGAGTTGTATTATTTGTTGGACCTCCTGGTGCCATTACTCATATTCACTTATCTCATTTGCTACACTGTAGAATATATACGAGACAATGCAATTAAACATTTCTTAGAAATCATCCTGCTGCAAAATATTTAATTAGTTTGTAATAGAAAATAAGTGTGAAAAACTCAGTATTTTACTGTTACAAAATGAAAGAATAAGCAATTATTCGATCTGCAATGAAACAAATTGTTTTATATTATTGTTTCATATTTGGCTGTTAATTCCAAATTCAAGTCACAAATAAGAAAACAGAAAATCAAACTGATTGTACTACAATTTTTGTTGTGAAGATGTGGACTATATAAAAATCCCATGAAATCTATTTCAGTAACTTTATGAAATATGAATTCCGCACTATTTCTGCAAACCAACATCACTAGTTTAATTATAACTGTGGATACCAAAACATATAGAAGGGCAAAATAGTAATAAATATATGATTTTATTCACAAATCTGGAATTTTTGCTTTAAAATAAAATAAATTTAAAAATAAAAATTATCTACACTAATGTTCCATATTACAGTATTTACAGTTGATTCCTAAGTATTCGTACCAACACGCTACATCACTTTCTTAGCATACGTCATGATACTTAGTATGAATAGTTAAAAATCAATTGTAAATATTGCAATATGAGACAGTTTCTCATGTCTTATTGTCTTTGTGAAAGCAATATACATGGACAGCTATAAAACATAATCTGTTTCTAAATCACCCATTTATTATCTGTTCGGAAGTAGAATGCTTCCACAATAATTAACAAGGTACACCCATGCATATTAGCACTAAAGATTAAGTTTTTAACACTCAACTTTGTTTCATGCTGAAACAAATCCTCTTGTGCTAACTCTATGCTAACCCATGGCTTCTCATTCATTATTACCTAATTAACCTGCTAATAGCCACATCATAAAAGTTTTTGCCCACAGTTATTTTATATATTAGTTTAAATAGCTTTCAAAAGAATACAATCATTTGATGTTTTAAAATTTATTTGGAAAATCGAATTCTTGCCATTTATATTTTCATGCCTTTTAGATACTGTTTGTTGAATATGTTATTCACTTCTCAGAGTTCCCATATCCATCCATGTGTTACACAGTGGAAGTACAAGTTGGGAATAAAATTAAAATGCCATATTTGAGAATATTTGAAGGCAAAAGTCCAATAATTATGGAATTATTACATAAAATGTATTTATCATTTTATATTACTAAAAATAATCAGGCCCAAATATGATTAGAAAGTTTTGAAAAAAATAGTGTATAGAAAAATAGAGGGACTTATAAAATCCATCACGATGTCCAGGAAAAGAAGTTATGCATGAGAATAATATAGGATTATTTAAGCTGGGAACTACTTGTTTTAGCAATAATCCATAGTTTATGTCTAAATTTCTTTTGACGGTTTCTTTCCATTCAAATTACAGAGATGCCATGTGAGTGTTTAAATCTGATTAATCATCTTGTACTTACTTTGCATAAAACACTTTGCAACTGGGACAGATGGTCAGTTTTCTGTTTTCCCAGCATGTAATAGAAAAAAGATTGGCATCAGTAAAGGAAGGTACTGGTAATGGGAACAGCCACCAGGAGCCTCAGCTAGTTGCTGCTACCGCACAGCCTACCACTAGATGTCCTGTGGACTAAACAAGAGAGAAACTGGTGCATATATTTGCATTCTTATCTTGGCAATGAATGTTTCTGACTTTAATAATGTAGCTCTGGATTTCAAAATAGCTGGTCAATTTTCTGCTACATTTCCTATTGACATAAAACACAGTAATTCGGGTTATATAAGGAAGCCCAGCATGTTATTTGTCATGTTTGCAAATAAGCAACAAAGTATGATTGAAATATTTATCCCAGAAGTTTTCATACTGAGGACACACACACACACACAGACACACACACACCCTTATTGCAAAGATAGATCTTTTAATTATGTTTCACTTTTCTTGTTTAACAGCCTCAACAGGCTGTCTTGTTATAGATTTTTTTTTCTGAGAAGAGTAATACATGGGTGTAACAAAACCATTATAGCTTATGCAGAAGCTCCATTCTGACTGTGTTATTCTCCATGACTGCTAAGCAAATTAAAGTTGAAATTTTCCTGACTGTCAGTTTGGGTGATTGTTATGATGACTCTGTGAAGTACAAAAGGTGTTTAAAAGCAGTGTGACGCCTTTCTAAAACTCTACCTCCTAACAAGGCATGAAAGTACCTGCAGAAACCAATAATGTGTGCCAAAGTATAACGTGAAAGGATGACTTGCACTACAATTGTTTGACTATGGCATTCAGAACAGGGAAATCTGGCAATGCATTCACTCCTATCCTCAGAGTTGTTTGAAAAGGAAATGGAGGAATAAGCTATACTCAGTGGTGCTTGATGAGAATCCCACAGAGATGAGGGCAAACAGCAAATGCCTTCCCTGGCAACACCGATACATGTTGGCAGGACAGGAACCTTGACATGAGCTCTGAGCTTACTGATTATCATCACCAAGGTCTATAACTCCTCAAATTCATTCTTTATGGAATTTGATTAGATATATTCAAAAACATTTTAGTGAAAAAATAAAATCAAACAAAAATATTTTTTAAATATAAAAAGTACTTATAGTGTCTCTTAAAAAATACTTTGAAAAATGCCATTGGTCTCCCTGGGCATATGGATCTGCTATATCAGGAGAGTGCAGAATAATCCTATCAGAAGTATGAAGGCAGTGAAGCCAACTTGATCAACTGAGACTCCAGGTGAGAGTAACTCTGCAACTCAAGAAGCAAGAGGTCTTTTTTTTTTCCTTAAATGAATGGATTAAAACACTCCCAAGACAATTGCCTTTGTTTTCCCCTTTGGCTAGCTTGCTTCCACTGCAGCACCACGAACTATCACTTCAGTAGCCACAGGCAGTGACAGAGGAAAGAGATGCAATCAACTGCAAACTTTCTCAGCTTCACGAAGTACCTCCGAATGAAGAGGTGCGCCTCCTTTACCATAACCTGAAGCAGCCACAAATTAAGTCCTACGTAGAACAGAGAGCTAAGAGGTTCTACTTTAAAATGAATTCCAAACCGCTTTCCCACTTCTAAGACATTTGAGCCTCTGATTTCTCGGGGTCAAACTAAAGAGACTGGAAAGGGATGTAAGGGGAGGGATGGGAAAGAAATTCATCCTTTTATTCATTTATAGAACAAATATTTACCGAGTGTCTGTTTGGGGGCACATTTTCTCAAAGTGATTTCTGTGCTCTCTTCTATTGATGTAGGGCAATTAGACTCAGAAAAGAAACCAAAAAGCAATTTTTAAAAATTTGATCACACCAGGAGGAAAAGGGAATACCTAAGTACTCATGGAGAAGGAAAGTTTGAAATGTTTTATTCCACTATATATACAGTTTCAAGTCATTGAAGTAAAATCACACTTTTCTGCCTCCATTTCCTTGCACGTGATGAACAGCTCCCCTGAAACCTTGCTTTTATCCATTATTTGTTTACTGGAATATTGTCTACTTCCCAGGCCCATTTTACCTACTAGCTCTTCTATAGAGCCCTTTCAGATTTTCAGATTTCTATGTGATTTCTGGGTCATTTCAACAATAATAATTCTTAGCTGATACTCTCATTTTATTCCAATACATACTACTAATGAAATTATTTTTCTTCAAAAGTAAATGGCAATGTCCTTAAAGATAAGGCAATTTTGTAATGATTTGAATAACTTATACTAAATAAACTCTTGCTCAGTATTTGTGGAATTGGATTAGTTTACTGGCTTATGATTTTACAGACAGTTGTAGCAAGGCTGATGCTAGAAAACAGACCTCAAAATACTCTGGCACTGTGCTGGTCTGATCCTGTTACTCCACTTCTTGGTTGGTGTTATCACTCATGCATGTTTTGAAATCTGAGATTTATGCTATGTCTATCTAAATGCACTAGATTAAAACCAAGCAAACTAAACAACAGAAAGTAAGTAGTTCTGCCTTTGGTGGAGAATTAGGTGTTGCGATGGCTTGCAGGTAGTGTTTTCCCCTGGGATTCTTGTGTTAGAAACTTGATTCCCAGGATGGTGACATTGGGAGATGGTGGGACCTTTTGCAAGTGGAGCCTCCAGGAAAGGTGCTTGGGTCATTGGAGGCATTGCCCTTAGATGTAATTAAAACAGCTTCTGCAAGAGGGGAAGAAAGGTTGAAGGGAGGGGAGGGGACTGGGGAAAAAAGAAGAATCGAAATATATTATGTACAGGTACAAATTTCCTATAATGAATGTGGTCATTATGTATATCTAAAATGTATTGATAAAAATGAATTTTTAAAAAGAGAAAGTTCTTAGAAAATACCAAGCCTGGCCCCTGACTCACTTTCTGGCTTATCTTCATATGTAATCTCGCCCCTTATTGGGATGCCATCTTTCATGAGGCCTTCAACAGCACCAACAGATGTTGGCATCATGCTCTTGAATCTTCAAACTTATGTGTTAACAAAAACTCTTTTTTTCATAAAGCTCCATGCGTCAGATATTTTGTGATAGTAACAGAAAACACACTACTAAAAATGTAATGATTCTTTATTACCTTAAGCAATTTCTAAGGTTCATTTTTAAAATGGTGATAACCAAAGTTCTAATGTTTAAGGAAAAAATGATTTTACTGGTAAGAAAACTGTTCAAAATGTTGAAAAATCAAGAAATACTGAATCAGACAAGAAATAGTTGTAAGATTTCTCTTAAGAAGTTTAAATCAGACCATTAATTCTTGGGACAATAAGTTAATACTTGGTCAGATTGTCCCCATGGTTAATTTTATTAGATATGCTACAACAACGGAAATAGTAAGACTCACAAATATTACTGGAGTTATTTACATCAAATAAAATGCATGATGATTCACTTTGCTGTTCAATTAATAATCCTTATTATATAGAATGAGTCTCCCTATTTTTATTAATTTGAAAAACTTCAGAAAACATTTTGTTTCTCTCACAGAACCTATTGCAATGTTTTATTACAGTTTTTCTTTATTGTTGTCTCCTGAACTAGACAGTAAATTACATAAGGGCAAGTACCTTGTTTTTTTCATGCATACATTTTGTTTTACAGGGCAAGTAGAGTAGTATTTCATTAAGTGTTTTGTAAAGAAATATGAACAAATGAATGAATTAGTGAATAAAACAAAACTTTGGAAGCTAAAATCTCTATGGAGATTCATTATGTGATTTTGTGTCTACTAAATGTAGGGTAGGAGAGCTAAAAAGTGAAAGATTCAGTCAATTAATCAATTACAATGCTGTCTTTCTCTCAAGTAAATCATTTAATTTTTCATTGGATTATGTCCTTTGAGTTTGTATCAGCCAAAAAAAACATTTAACTTTTCATTGGGTTATGTCCTTTGAGTTCATGTCAGCCAACTCTGTGGAGAAATTATCCTTTAGAAATTTCTGGTAACATAATGACTCTCTGGTAATCACTGGTGACTAAAACTGAAGATCTTTTATAATTTTCATACTAGCAAGATATTCACATAGTCTTAGTAGAATTTTATGCTTACAGCAAAACCAATATTTCTATACTTTCAAAATTCCATCTACACTTACTGTATGGATATCCATAACAAAGATTAAGTAGATCATAATCAATAAACAAATCATCACTTGTACCACATATTGATACTGCAAAGCCATTAAATAGATAGGCTAGTGAAGAGTGTATACAGCAAGGAGATAGGAATACAGATAGTAGTAGTAGTTATATATATAAATGTAAATGGCAGCTATCCTCCACTTGTCCCATCCCTCCCCACACAAGGAATGCATACTGGCTTGGGATATACAGGCAGATAGGTGAGCAATATAAAAACACCTGTCTGGCTTTGTTTTTAAATCAAAAAGACATGCTAGATTTAGGAGGTAAAATAGAATGTATTTTATAAAGCAAAAATCAGACATGACTGTATTGTTATTTATCTTACTGTTTCAAATTCATGAACTAGGAAAAGTTTATCAGAACCATGTGTAAATAGAATCCCATAAGAGAGATGCAGCACATTAAATTCTGCCCTTTGAAATTGTCGTTTAGTCCTACATGTACAGTAGCATATTTTAGATACGATAGGAAATCTAATATAAAAGTTGTTAGCAAGCAAGATTTGCATATTCTGCTTTTCCAGAACAGGTTTTCTTTTTTATATAAAGAAGAAAAAGAAAGCAAAGCATGAAACTAAAGTATAACCTTTGTTAACACGAAGAACACTTCTCACTATTCCTTTTATACTGTCTCGATTTCCAAACGTGTCCTTATCATCTCTAGCAAGTGAAAATTGGGAGAAAAAATAAAAATGTAATATGTATTATTATATTTTAATGTAATATTCTACTTTTCTGTTTGTAGTTATTGAAGTTTTTGTCTTACTTCATTAAACATTTAATAAATCAGCACCAGTTTTGTGACAGATTTTAAGCATAACACAAGCAGCAGGCGGTGTGCACCCGGCTCTTTTCATACCGGCGTATAATATCAGTGTCTACATCATCATGCCCCACAGGCACATTGGCGAAACAACCAATGGAAGGTAAGCTTTTTCCGACAAAGCTTCGAAAATAAAGTTTTCTTCTTTTATCTTACTACAAATCAATTGGAGCCCTTACAGCAAAATCCTATAAAATAACTTCAAACACCACTTCTTAGTCTAAAAATTTGTATTATGGCTATAATTCTTTGAAGTTTTATGACTGAAGTTTGGAGAAAAATGATTTAAGTGCTATCTGCTAGACATCAGAGCTTCAAAAATTCTCTGTTTTTCTTGACACATAAACTGCTACCCACTGTATGTTTTTAGTACTTTTTTCTTGCTTTTAACCACCTAACCCAGTTTGCTTGATAAAAGTTATTTAACTATAGTTTATCCAACTGAATTAATATTCTTTAAAGGTTCACCAACTTGCAATTTATGACTTTACTTGCTAAGTTTTTTCTTTTAATTGTACTTGAGTTTGGAGTTTTTTCATATTTAAAAGACCTTTCAGAATCTCAAGCAAGTTGACTTCAATTAAATTTTAAAAATTATTAGGGAAAGTGCAAAACATGAAGTTAGAGGTACTTGTGATTCCCGCTTGCAAGTTAAATGTTAGAAAGAGAAGACTGAATTATTTTCTGATAGAAATATCTCCCTTGCCCTGTAAGGATGATGCGACCAAAAAAGCCTCCTGCAAAGGGCACAAGACTCATCAGGTCTCCTCTGACAATGGGTAAGAAGGTGTCAGGGATTCAAGTCACTGCATGCTCACTGACACTCTTCAAAGCAAATACTTCAGTGGTTTAAATTTCTTTTTAAAAGACATAGAAAAATGTAGTTTGAAAAAGAACAGATTCCATTCAACAAGCTGTTGTGAACACAGACTTTCTGCAGGGACCTCTAAGGGATGTCTGATGGACAGAGTGTGAAAAAAGAGGGGAAGAAGAGCTCTTAATTTTAACAGGCAAACTGATTCAATATCTTCACTCCATACACTGAAATTCCATTGGCTTTTTATTCTAGTCTCCCTGAAGAATATTTTGAGTGAGTCTCTTTTCTAAAAAACTGATGCTTGGCAAAGTCCAAAAAAATTAGCATAACTAATATAAATTCTTAATTGTCATTTCCTACTCATAGAAGCCTAACTTTCCTGGAAAGGAAATTGTGGAAAATAACAACTTCACACTCTATCAGCTACTCAAAATGCCAGTCTGCAAAAAAGACAAGGAGCTTGCACCAGAATGTAAATAAACACACTGCTTCCTTCACTGGGAAAGTTTTGCTGCTAAAAAAATTAATGTCAACCATGCTATGCAGCATACTAGTGATGAAGTTGATTTACCTTCTAGCGCAAATTCTTTAGCTCATTTTAGATTGGTAATAAACAGTTATAAGAATTAGAAGCTTGTCCATAGATCATGATTTGAATAACTCTGTTCTTCACAACCCAAGTAAGATTACATTATATAGAGAAAAAGAAACTGCAAAATCAGAAAATAAAAATTAAAACAAACATTATTGAGGACTAAATATGGGAAAAGTTATGGAATATATGAAATTGAGAATGAATAGAAGGGCTCTGTTTTACATATGCAGGGAAAGAAATGGCACATGTGATGAAGTAGCATTAATGTCATGTTACTTAAAAGGGGCATCTTTTGTGACTTACTTAAAGAGCAGGCCCAAACAAAACAAGCCCAGCAGGACCTGCTGTTACTAATTTCTGAGGCTGCATCTGCCACCTTTGCTTTCCTCATTGCTTTTACCACACTCATAGGCACACCAAGAGTTCAACTATCACCAGTGGCATTTAACAGGTGATAAAGCATACACTGGCCCCAGTGTCCTGAGCACAGCCAGTTAAAGGGTCTATGCAGAGGTACTAAGAGAACTTGTTAAATACACTGTCAGATCAGAAAACAACAGTACTGATGAGTAGCCAGTATGTGATAAGATACACTCTCTTCCATCCCATCAGGTGGCAAAACTGAAGGAGCATAAATACCTTGAAGCACAGTGAAGCCCAAACCCACAAGCTGTATCAAGGAGAGTCTTTGCGAAATACTCATGCATATTAATGTTAACCCCTTTTACTGTTGGGCTGCTCACTCCCATGGAATTAAGCAACTTGATCAGTGCTCAGAGATGACAGGTAATATGGAATTCTGAGAAATTTAAAAGAGCTGGGTTTCCCTTAAACCACTCTGTTTCCACCACCTTTTCTCTGCTCCTCATAGGTCAAGTGCTTTTAGGTCACCCCTTCAGCTCTGGGCTCTCAGTTGTCTCCTGAGTGCTGCTTCTTCTGTACTCCTTTCATATACTCCTTTGTCTTTCCCAGCATGCCTTTCCTTTATCCAAACACTTTCTGAAGCCTCCCTGTCTCTATAGAGTTTTATTCTAGAAGTAATCCAAAAAACAGATTAAAACTTTCCTAACTCATTCTGAACCGGGTTTGCAAATGTGCTTAATATTGATCACATTAGATTATCCATCAGAAATTTACATTTCTCCAAACTGTGTTGTGGTTTCTATAAGTTCTTCTTTGTGTTCGTGTTTATATATCTTGGTTTAAAGTGTCTCAAGAACAAAGATAGTACTCGTGTGAGTCTCCTTTATACAGTAAAAATCATCTATTTATTTATTTGATATTATAATGATATAATTTTAAATGAAAAAATAATCCCAAACATTATATATGGCAGATAAGTAGGTTTCTGCAATTAAAACCTGTGCCACCCTTTCCTTTATTATTTGCACTCTTCTGTTCCAAAGGTTGGAAAGCTCAAAAACTGATCTTACCCAGATTCCTTTGCAACTACAGTGCAGGTTTGTACAGTGAGATTCAGTCAAATGCAGAAGTAAGCAATATGAAGCAATATGATATCTTTGTGTATTGTGAAAAGAGGCATTGATTCTTCCATGATGACTGGGAAAGAAACTTTAGTGTCCTGTATCAGAACAATCTCTGCCTAGGGAAGGGCTGTGTACTATGGCATGCATTAGGACACAATGTGTTTGGACACTTTCTCAAGCATAGTTGTCTGTGAGCTACCTCACTTTGTGTGTGTGTGTGTGTGTGTGTGTGTGCGTGTTTCTGGGGATCAAACCCAGGGCCACACATATTCAAGGAGAGAGCTCTATGATTGAGTGACATCCTGAGCCTCCCTACCCTCAAGTATTTCAATACACCCCTTTCTGCTTATGAAAGCTAAGTGAATTGTGTGTTTTGGAGCCACCAACCCAGATTAATTTGCAAGGCTTCTTTTTGTTTTATATAAGTTACCTACATGGATTCAAAGTCACAAGTATACATGAGCTAAGAAATAAGAAAGAGTTGAAGTTCCCATGTAGATGAAAGTGGTTCTTGACTATGGGTTTCAGATAAAATACAATAGCAAAACATTTAATATAAATGCTTTTGAATATACACTCATTGGGATCAGAGATGTTCTGCAAAATTACTGTCTGAGATACAGAAAAACTGATACTAATGACTTTGATAAGGAATACCTCAACCCCAACTCTGCTTCCTTAAGTTAGTCAGGTTAATACCAACTTTGGTCAAGAACTAGGAGAACTCAGTCTTTATAAAGGCTACATTATATAGAAGTGCATTTATTGTTATCATATGTTTTTTCAGGATGGATACATAGATTATACATATAAAAGGTCAGTACTGCAGCAAAAATTTGGCAGTTTTATCAGATTTGGGGAGAAGGCCCAAGTCTGTCATGGGGAGAGTTATTGAGAGCAGTACCTAAGGAAGGCATCAGTATCTGCCCGCTCAAGCCTCCTCATTTCTGTTAAGTTCTATACACTGCCTAAACAAGCCATGGTGAATAAATCTCCTATGCCAGCTTGTAATTTGTCTCGAATGTTACATCAGGTCCTTAAACAAAACAATGACAGATATTATGGTCTGATACTGGGGTCCACAAACTTCTTCTGTAAAGGGGCGTATTGAAATTATGTCAGGCTTTACAAGCCAGAGCATCTCTGACCCAACTACTCAATTATACACACCCGTGTAGTGTGAAAATAGCAGTAGTATGAAATGAGTGAACACGGCTATATTCCAACAATTTCCATTTATGAATATTAAATTTTGAATTTTATGCAATTTTCATGTATCACAAAACATTATTCTCCTTTCACTTTCTCCTACCATTTAAAAATGTAGATAGGCATAATAATAAAAGTAGATAAGATGAACTACATCAAAACTAAAAACTAGCACATCAAAAGATAAAATCAATAAAGTGAAGCACAGCCTATAGAACAGTAGAATAAATTGCAAATTATATATCTGACAAAGGCTTAACAACTAGACTACATAAAGAACACCTACAACTCAAAATAATACCAAAGGGAGAAAAAAAGTTTTTAAGTGGGAAAAATTTATATAGACATTCCTCCAAAGAAGAGACACAAATGGCCGAAAAAGCATAAAAAGATGCTGAACATCATTAATCACTAGGAAAATATGAATGAAACCACAATGAGATTCCACTTAGGATCCACTAGGATGGAAACGATTAAAAAAAAAAGCAGAACAAAAAAGCAAATAAACATTGGAAAAGAAATGAAGAAATTAGAATCTTTGTGCACTGCTGGTAGAAATGTAAAATGGTACCAACTCTATGAAAAACAATATGATGGTTCCTCAAAAAAATATATCTCAAGGAATTCAAAGCATCATCTCAGAAAGACATGTGAATGCCCAAGTTCATAACAGCATTATTTACAGTAACCAAAAAGAAGCAACTCAAGCATTCACTAAAGGATGCATCGAGAATGAAAATGTGGCATTTGCTGATAATGGAGTAGTATTCAGACTGAAAAAGGAAAAAATTCTTAAACATACTACAGCATAGGAGAAACTTGAAGATATTTTTGCCAAATGAAATGTTGATCACAAAAAAACTAAATATTGTTTTATTTCATTTATATGAGATATCTAGAGTAGTCAAATTCATAACAGTGGAAAGTAGAAAGGTGGTTGCCAGAGGTTGAAGGAAAGAGAATAATAAATTGTTGTTTAATGGGCATAGAGTTTCAACTTTGCAAGATAAGTAGAATTCTGGAGATTGGTTGCCTAACGGTGTGAATATACTAAATTCTACTAAACTAACCCCTAAAATCATTAAAATGATAAAGTTTATATGTTATGTATGTTTTACTTCAATAAAAAATTTTAATGTAAAAGCTATTGTTAGTCCATGGCCTGTGCAAAAACAGGCAGCTGGCTGGGTTTGACCTACATAGTTTGCCAGGTTTTTGCATTCAAAGGAAGTAATGAAATTTCTAGTCTCCATCTCAACTTCTACATTTTATACATATAAATTTATTCATTGATTTTTCATGACTGATATCCAGTATGCCATAAAATACACACAAGTAAAAGATTATGGAAGTTTAGAAGAAGAACAAATTTCATTTAATAGGAGCCAGTCAAGCCATTGTTTATTTTTGTGATTCTCCCAGTGGAAGGCCCGTATGATCTAAGCTTTTGAACAGGTAGTATTTTGATATACACAGTCTGCCAAAAATGTATAACATTTCAGGAAAACAAAAACTTGTATAAATACTTTAATACTAAATTTATTGAGACACCATGAGATTAATACAAGTTACCTCTGGCCTCTACAATTACAAGAGGTACTCAAAATGGTGACCAGTAGCTTCCAGACATTTATTAGTCCGGTGAACTGCTGCTTGGGTAAGCTTGGTCGTTGAGATTGCCACACAAAAATTTTTAATTTTTTCTCGAAGGGCCAGCAGTGTAATAAGTTTTCTGCAGTATAAGACATCCTCTAGGGTACCCCATGTGAGGGTAACACCATCTATTGAAAAAACATCACAGCATTTTTCTTTTCCTGAAGTGCATATACACCTTTTGGTGGACATAAGTGAAGAAAGGCACCAGAGACCAGAGTCAGCACGAAACAGAAGTGCATGAGAGATGAACTGAAGTTCAATTTCAATAGTGCAATACAAAAAGCTATAAATAAGATTAGACATTTGATTTTAGGACTGATCAAGACACATACTAAGTAGAAGAATGAAAAGCTTTTGTACCGAGGAATGGATAGCATGACAAACACTACATGACAATCTGTGTGCAAATTAAACGGAGTGAAAGCACAGTTAAAGCAAGAAAACTAGCTAAGTGTCTACCACAATAGCAGTGATAGTCCTGCATAGGATAATGACAGGAGTTGAAAAGAAGTTAAGAGATTTGAGTTATGTTGTTAGTTGAAATCTATGGCACTTGACCACTGGTTAGACGTGGGAGGAAAGAGGAAAGATCAAAGACAATATGGAAATTTTTAACCTAAAGACTGAGAAGATAATAGTGTTGCAACAACAATAATAAAAAAATGTGAACGAACTTATGAGGAAAAAGAAGGTAGGTTTGGGAGGAAAGATGTGAGTTCACTTGGAAACATTAATTGTGAGGTTATAGTGAGATATCTACACAAATGTATGTAAATAATGAGTAGTGAGAAAGACAGAAATCAATAGTACCTATGTACATGGGGGAATCAAGCCTAGAAGTAAAAGCTAGAGTGATGAATATGAGTAAGTTTTCCAAGGAAAGAAGTATAAGAAGGAGATCAAGGACAGACGCCTGTAGAATAACTACATTAAGGTTTAGGAAGAAGTTCCAAAAGGTGAGCTAGAGAAGTGGTTCAGAAAGCTCACAAAAGGAGAAACTAATATTTGTTGAAAGTTGATTACCACTGTACTAAGGATATTACATGGATTACCTCATTTTAACCTTTTAGACTACCCCTATTAGGTGAGTATTATCCCCCCTTTCTTTTAGAGCTGAAAAGCTCTGGTAAGTTAAATAAGGTGCCCCAAATCACCTCGTAAGTGCAAGACTTGAGACTCTTACCGGAGTCCTCAGAAGGAAAACTAGGTGTATGTATGTCACTAAAGACAAAGGAGATAAGAGAGAGGTTCAAGAAACCATGGTATCGGTGGCATTAAATATTTGGAAAAAACCAGTTGTGGTGACACAGTCCTGTAATCATAGGATTCTGGGAGTTTAAGGCAGGAAGATTGCAAGTTTAACCCCCGCCTGGCAATTAATCAATTTAACAAGATCTTATCTCAAAATGAAAAGTAGAGTGGGGATGTACCTCAGTATGAAGGCCCTGAATTCAATCTGCAGTAACACACACACACACACACACACACACACACACACCACAGTATGGAGAGATTAAGAATAAATATTGAAAAAGAAAACTAGTTGGCTGTCAGATTTGTTTACTAGGAAGTCATGAGGATGTTTGGGAGAGTCATCCCCTTACGATGTTAAACACAAATTATATTGCAAATGTTTAACGAATGAAACTGGTGAGCAGTGAACGAAACCTTTATATCCAGCAGTATGGTGATGAAAGAAAAAAGAGATTGTACCGAAACAAAAGATGCATGGATTGAGAACATATTTTCTTATGCTTTCCATTTTGCTTTTGTTTTATTCATGTGTTTTTCCCAGTAGAGTAGCCCTGGGAACATTTTTTAGGCAGAGGAAAGGGATCAGCTAGAGAATTTGGAGGTACAATGGGGATAACTCAGCTACATATAAGCAGAAAGGCCTAAGATATAGGCAAAAAACAGGTCTGGGTGTTTGTAAGCTCTGGGTATAAGGAAGTTTTTGCATAAAAAGTCATAGCTTGGTTCAGACCACACAGTAGTAATTTGTACTTTCCTGGTATGTTTTACTTAACAAAGACTCTCTTTTAGCAGTTTCATGCATGCTGCATAAACTGGTTATATAAAGCAAGGCACAAGGCTGGAGGGCTCCCACTCCAATTTGACAACACCACCGAATCTTCACACCACCTGTCACATCTATCAACATTTTAACTAATGTCAGAGTTCTTCTTTTGCTAATGAGCTGCTGAACAGAGAAACATTTCCCCTCCCAGTCTGCCAGCCACAATATAATGAGCAAGAGTGAAAGGCTTGAGCGTCCTCTCAGAATCCCCTCCACTTTCGAAGGCCATCACTGTCCTTTTTCCCTTTTGTCACAGAAACAAATTTATTTATCTAAGGCACTCTCAGATGTGTTTGCTTTGATGTAATAAAAAAAAAAACTCTCTTCTCCCAGGAAGTCATCCTCAAGGGTGATAGGTTGTGAACTGAGGTCATCTAGATGGGTGAGTAAAGGGGTTGTGCTGTGTCCCACACACTTTAACAGACCTTCCTTTTGCAGAGAGCGTAGCCTCCTCTCCAAGATTGGTATCTTTTTAGTACTCTTCTCTCCATATCAAAAAATCAAATGCTGGTAATGCCCTCGCCTATGCTTATGATCTCCTAGAAGCCACTTCCACACAGTTTACTCCTGTCTCTGCTTTGAGAGTCAGCTTTAGCCTTGCCTCTGCCAGAGTCTTGCCTGAATTTCAGAGCTTGGCTGTCCATTTCTGATGCCCCTATCCTGGCAACTACACCATGATATTAAAAAGAAAAGAATTTGTATTTGCAAATTTGCATTCAAATTAGATTATAGTCACTTTACATATGAGAAAATATCTGGTTTTTTTATCCCTGGTGCTTAACACAGTGGAGTAATATGATGTAAATATATTTACTCATAATATCTGATACCTGGCCTTCCCTTCATGAAGTAGCATTTTCTGACTTCCAGTCCAAAGCTAGAGAAAATCCCGATAAAATAGCACTTATCCTAAGTATTAATTAAGGAAAGGACTTCCTACTGTTGTCTTTCCCAAAGTGTGCTCTTTAGAATACTGGTCATACAGTATAGTCAAATGATTTATTCACCTATGTGCTTGGAAATGCTTCATTCACACTATTCAAACACAGAGTCACAAAGCACATTAGATTTGAACAGTGTAAGATCCAGGCCTGGTGGCACACACAGGTAATCCCAGCACTCACAAAGCTGAGGTAGGAAGAACAAGAGTGAGAACCAGCCTGGACTATGTGGTGAGACTCTGTCTTGATACAACAACAACAACAAAAAATTCTTTTACTTGAATTCAGTGTTTCTAAATTAATAGTCTGACCAATGAATCCTTCTTCTGGGGGTGGAGAAGTGTGGTAGATGTTAATATTCCACAGACTGAGCATTCTCAGAAAATACTTTGAGAAATAGTTGCATTATTTATACCAAAGTCATCCTATAGTCAGTCATATGCATGCTGGGAAAGTCAGAGATAGAGCCTTCTGGGAAAACTATTTGAGCTCTTCTAACTTCTCTACTTATTGTTCATAAGATTGTTTCTGAAATAGACTTGTAAGTTTGACTACATCGGAAAGAATGGTTACTCTCAAAGACAAAAGCTTCAATCTCAGGAAAGAAAATAGTGTAGAGGTTGAAGTTTTCTACAATCACATCCCTGGTATTTTCCAAATGTTCTGAGGATCCATGGAAAATAGTTGTATTCTTAATGGAAGCACTTTAAGCTCATCATTCATGGTAAGATATCCAAAATACATTCATTCTTAGTGAAGCTTTACATATTTAGGACATTGTCAGATGTATCCACCAAAGGTATCTGTACTTTTCACAAAGATGCTCTGCATAATAACAATCCCTGCCTCGTGGACACAAAAGCATGTTCATGTATATATATATGCATGCCTTTACTGCTTATATTAGTTATCAGAATTAAAATATACATCCAAAAGTGTTTAACTTGACATATCCAAGCATTTACTCTCTTTCTAACTAAAATTAACATCTTGTGTTAAAATACTTCTTGATGTTATTCCTTGGTATTTATTTTCCCACTAACGCATATACTACTTTTATATATCCATATCAGGCTAAATATCATTGCTAGTTCAATGTAAGTTTAATATCCTCCAGACTATAGGTAATACTTCTACTAAACAGTATTTAAAGAGACTCATTAATGTTTAGCCGAATCAAAAAACTAAGAAGAGAGCTGTTATAGTTTAAATACCATGGAAGAAAAGAGCATTTTTTCAGTGTGATAGGCTTTCTTATTGCTGTTATAGGATTACTATCTAATTCATGGCATCAAAAGACAAAATAAAGATCTAAAATTTACTGAACTCAAAAATATACATGGATATATAACATGGTAGAATAAAATTTAGCTTGGAAAATTTTTTAATGTAATACCTAGGACCATAGAGCCCTTTTTACTGTGGCCGGGTCAATATTTCATTTTGAAATTTTACATATGAATAAAAAATCTAAATTTTTCTGGTTATAAAGTATTTCTGCATTGGGGAAAAATACAATGTATGTAGGCTGAACTCATTCTATGTATATGTTTAAAATGTATTGACACAGAGAAGTTGTTCAGTTAAGAGACTGAGTGATAGCTGTGCTAATCAACATAGCTACTTCTCTGAGCTAGAAAAAGATGACATCAAAGCTTTGGGGGCACTGTTTGTTAACTCTTTCTGATTCTGTACATGCAGTGCCAAAGAATTTCTCAAGTAATGGTGAGAGTTCATAAGTAATGAGACAACTGTGTCCACATACACCTGTCTTACATTAAATTTGTTTTCAACCCACAATTTATTAGAATTCCTTACAACATCTTTGTCAATAAATGAGATTCAATAGCATTTTCCAGTGCCTTTCTAACCTCTAAGTTAGATTATGCTATTCATTATATCCTACACTTTCTATTTTGTAAAACCCTTCACAATTGTTTCTTATTTTCTTCAGAATATGGATTTGTCTTTTGCTTTACCATATTCTCTATACCCATCCTTGTGCATGATGCATAGAAGATGTGAAATAAATCTTGGTGAAATGAAGGGATAAATATTTTCTGTCAGTTGTTGCCTTCTTACTTTAAACTGTGAGTCCCTTCAGGAGACAGAGATCTATCATGGGAAGACAGGGACTGAAAATAACGGACAAGAAGAATGCCACATTTGAAAGGGTTGTGCAAGATACAGTCCTGTAAAACTAATTTTGGAGTCAGCAAAACTTCATTACCATCAACAGCCTATGTTATAGGTATTTACTGAGAAGATGCTTTGAGGTGAGGGAACAGTGCAAGGCATCGGGTTGTGCAGGGTCTCCAGATGAAACACAAAGGTGCCCCCCAAGGTTGAGTTACAATAGAATGCTGTTGTGCCAGAGTATAATGATTCCTAGAGAACTGCAAATATTACACATATTCCCTCTCCATTCTTCTCCACCCGTGCCTTGCAGGATCCAAGGGGCAAGGGGGAATTTGGATCAAGAAAAATGAAAGCTACCACAACCCAGTTGGTACCAGATTTCAGCTAAACAAAGGGAAGATGCTTTATGTTAAACAGAAAATAGATGCTTTAACCTATATTGGACTCAAAATGTTAATACTAAAAAAAAAAAGAAGCTTCTCTAATATCCCAAAGTGATAAAAAATACAATACATGAAACATATACTTCAAATTATATTAATATCAATGGTAGATAAATAAATAATGCTACTTCTTTGTGGTTCCAGTCTAACAAGCCAGTGATAGCAGGGTAAATAGTCTGGATGTTTTCCTGCTGATGGTAGAGGGTTAATAGGTTGTTTTTAAGGGGAAAAATGTTATGAACTCACTTTTTCTTTAGAGATACCACTAATGACTCTGTGGGGACACCTGAAGTAATGGCCACTTACTACCAGGTGGGGCCTCACAGACATGAGCTTCACCACATGGTGAAAGTGGGGCAGCACTGAGGAAAATAAACATATTCCTTCCCCTTTATGCTAATTCCTAAAATAGAGTAGCATGAAAAGTCCTTATTATATTATCACAGATACCCAGAAAAAAATTAAACTTATCCATTGAAGCTTATGGACTCATGAAGATCTAGAAATTTAAGATCTAGAAATCCTGCCTTTTGGATTTCAGCATCTATTTTTTTAATTACTCACATGTGCATCACTTTATACATGCACTTTATACATGAAAGTGTCTTGTGAGAAAATGGTTTAACTGACACAATTGGCAAAAACCAGGTGAGTCCCCAGATTTACCTATAGAGCTACTCCCATCACCCCCATGGCCCCTTTTCTGTGCTTTAGGAGCCTAATAGGCAGAACAAAGTCATGCAGATAGTAAGTAAACTCTTTGGTCCTGTTCACCAGTGTTAGGAAGATACAAAAATAAGACTCAGACAATGCAATAGGGAATTTGATATATTTAGATGGTCACAAGCTGAATTTTGCTCGTCACTGCTATAAAGAGGTGAGGAAAAGCTTTTTTAAAACTGTTTTTAAGATGCAAGGTGTAGGGAGTTAAGATCATCCCTATAACTTGCTAAAACTGATTCTAACAATACACAGTGCCACTTTCAATCTGTTGGACTCTTATGCAACGAGACCATCACTGGCAACGAGAGCTGGGTCAGAAATGATGAACTTTCCTGAAAACCTACATTGGTAGGGCCTTCACAAGCCTTCCAGAGCCAATTCAACTTGGTGGGGTAGGACCACCACTTAATTTTTCCGACTTCCCTTCCCTTCCCTTCCCTTCCCTTCCCTTTCCTTCCCTTCCCTTCATATCCCTTTTCTTCCCTTTCTTCTCCCTTTTCTTTTCTTCCCTTTCTTCTCCCTTCTTTTTTCTTCCCTTTCTTTTCTTTTCCTTGCCTTTCCTTTCCTTCCTTCCTTGGCCAAACTGCAGAATCTCTCCGTTTCACCTGGCAACCCCAATACCTAAAGAGAGATTTTCTTAATCACATTATGTAAACTGTAATAGGACAATTCCAAGCAGTATATTTCAATCAGAGTAGTCAGTTGCAGTGATGTAGGCACAATGTCTCACATTTCTGAGTCTCTGGAAATCATAGTGCTATTTACAGGTGCTAGTGGACAGTGCAAGTGAAAGTTAGGTTAAATGACCCACAACAGGTCTAACCTAGAACCAAGGTTCTGAATTTTGTCCCATTATCCTGAAATTCTGTATTTTTATGCCAATATCACAACTAGTGTTGCGATGTGGAGAAAGAGCATGGTAAGAATTTGTGATCATTTCTACCTGAATAATCTGCCTAGATTTTGTTTTGCTGCCCTGCTTCTAACCAGTGGCACCTAAGTAATCAGGCATTTCAAGACAGCAACAAAGGGGACAAAAAGCAGGAATTAGCAGGAACATCTAGGGGTAGAATATCCATAAGACAACAAGCAGCTCTGTATATCAAATTAGCCTTCTATTTAAGCTTCATGTAAACTTCTCACTTTAGAACCAACAACTGCCAGCATGCTATGGAAAAGATTCCTTCATCTGATAATCCTTAACACAGCTTTGATACACAACATCCGCTTGGGACATCTAGTCTATCCTAACTTAGTATAACAGGGAAGCAGTCATTAATCATCTATATTACCATTTCTCAATTGGTTAAAAAAGGAATCATGAAAGTCTTCCTCTATTCTCTGTAACTGCTTATTTTGAAGATAAATAGATTAATATCTATGAAATACCAAGAGCACAAGATAAAACAGAGGGACTTTGTACATTTTACTCTTGTGTTAGGCAAAATACAAGATAGCAATCAGATACCAAAATTATTTCCTGTGGCAGTGACATTCAATTCTGCATGACAGCTATTTAACTGAAGATTCAGAGGATATCTAAGGTTTTGACAATGTCTTGATTGTTGATCACATAAGTGTATTTTTATAAAGCAGCTAATGCAAAACAGTCAGCCAAATCAGTCATTTTTTAATGTCTGTGCCCTTCAAACAGACACAAGTGGAGTTTTTAAAGGTAGCACAAGAGTGCAACTCAGAAAGTGACAATGTCATTTCACCCTGACATTCAACAAAGGACCAGCAGTCCTTAAAGCCTAGCCAGTACTCAAATATCACTTGCTTCCTTGCACCTCCCATCAGCTATGATCTAATGTGTAATCAGCTTTGGTTTTTCCTGTCCTGTATATTGTTCTGGCAATGTCTACTGGTTACCAGGGGCTATCCTACTTCCCGGGACCAGTGATGAACGGGAGGGCTCAGTCCTTGCACTTACAGCACTTACATTTTGGGGAAAACAGCAAATTCGTAGCAGATAAACAAGACAAACTTGGCATGTAAAATCTGATGTGAAGCTAATAAAAGAAATCCACACAAGAGGCAGGAAATACACTCTAACAAGGAGACAGTAGAATTGTCACTGAAAGAATGGTTTGACTTTCTTGTTACGGTTTGACAAAACCATGGTGCCTAGAACTGGTAACCAGCTGATATATGATAAAGCATTGTTGAATGAGTGAATGGAATAACTGAAAGTCTAGAAATGTTAAAATGTGCATGAGGGCCGAGGAGCTGGTGCATGCAGGGACACTGAGGTAGATGTTACAGAAACAACAGTAAGGCTAATGTGGCTTCAGTGCAGTAAACAAAGACAGAATGGTAGGAGGTGATAGAGGAGAGGGAGGTAGGGGCCAGAGAGCCTTTCTCCCTAGGCTAATCAGCAAATGAATATATAAGCCAGTCCCTAAAGAGGGGTAACTCTGCTGATGGCCAACCTGACCTCATCTCCTGGTACTGAGAGAGTATGGTGTGCTCCGTAGTGTCTGCAGCCCACTGAGAGTCCTTTGTATGTCAGGGTCATCAAAGGAGCCCCAGGGTCTGTCAGGACCCTTCTCCCTTCCCCCAGGGAGCCTGACTGTCTTTCAGGTCTCAACCGTGCCCTTCAGGAGGCCACATCTTATCCTCAAGCTGAAATCACATCCCTCTATGATAGTCCTTCTCTGCCACGTTACTTTTCCCTTCTCACGCATGTCCTCCAATTTTGGCCTGCTCCACACCACCTCCCCACTTGAAGATAAGTACCCAGAGGCAGGAACTCCTCCCCATTTGGTACTTTTGGCTCATCATCTTTGCACATGGCAGAAGAGTAATTCCTAAACCAATAAACTAACCCCAACCTTGACTCCAAATAAAGGGACTGGAGGAAACATGTTTAAATTTTTCCTATTTTTGGATTCAGTAACAGTTAACAATATTATCTCTGACCTTGCAATGACATTCTCTAAAGTAAAGTGAATGTGCTCAGCTTGTCTCCTGCCTGGGACAGCATGTGACTTTGGGCAGATCGTTTAACCTGACTTGTGCCTAGGGTAGAGGGGACAGCTTCGACCTTGCAGGACATGCTGAGGGTGGGGGAGGCAGGGTGAACGAAGAGCCTAAAGTTCCTGGGATTTTTAAGTAGTATGCCTGCTGTGTCCCAAAGTTATAACCACAAATCATTTGTATCTAGAGCCTACTTTAGGAAGTTGGTATTATTTCCTGTTTCAGAGCAAATCTAAAAGAGCAAATGCATGTGAAGGAAAGTGTCTTTCGGTGAGATAAAGGTCAGCCACAAACAGAAAGATGCATTGACAGCTTAATCATCGCTTATTAGGATAACAGTTTTTAATTAAATATGTAAA
>RJWM01009316.1:0-61918 GCA_004363535.1 Dasyprocta punctata
CTCACAATTATTTCCATGCTAAGGCCGCAGTATAAAGAGAGTCCAGTTTGAGAGAGTCAAAAAATAAGTCTCTTCCAGATTTATTCTATTTTGAGTTGTGGTATTTTCATAAAATTAATTGAAACAGAAAATAATATAATCAGTGTAATGTTGTTAGTCTGACTTAGACTTTTTAGTGACATAATTAACTTAACGTTTTTAAATTTAAGATAGAAGGTGGTTGTAGCAGATTTATAGTTTAAATATAAGAAAATGAGACCAATTTTGAGATGTCTCTCAAACTGAAAGAAGAGACCACTGAATCTGATTTACATGAGGGCTAACATGTTTACTGAGATTCGGCAAAACTGTATGCCCCAGTGAAAAAGATCAGGGTTGTCAGACGGGGAGAGAAGGTGCTGAGAACACCATGGCATTTGTTTTCTAACACATAACTTGTTCCACTCTGCCGGGCTCATGCTTCATACCAAGCCCTTGTGACATGAGTTTGTGGAAGGAAGAAGAGGAAATTAGATCAACAGTGAAAAACATACATGTAAGCAAGACACTGAGTTTGCCTTATGGCTAAATAGATATCGGTCACAGCATCAAGGGAAACAAAGTATTTTAAATCAGAATGCATGCATGTAGCATGTTTAAAAGTGTCTACATAAAAGGTTTCAAGCATTCAATTATGGCTTAACATTTTTTTGCTAATACCTCTGAAGTTTTAATATAAAACTACCCTTTAAACATCTTTGGATGTGTATAAATCCCTGAACCTCTGTGGACTAGGTACATAGGAGAATAACAGAGATAAATGAAGTGTAAGGACTTGTGTTGTAGACAACCTGAAGAACCCATTTTAAACTTAATCATAGTGAAGAAAACAAAGAGAAGAAAAAAATTCCTTCTTTTCTGGGTCTACAGAAAATTCAATGTAAAGAAAATGACTGAAAGATGAGAGAGTGGAGAGAGGGGGGAGCAGAGAGACAGGGAGGGAAAGAGAGAGAAGAAAAGAAAAGACAAGACAAGACAAGAAAAGAAAAGATAAGAAAAGAAAAGAAAAGAAAAGAAAAGAAAAGAAAAGAAAAGAAAATGAATTGCTAACTCTACAAGCTGCTAGAGCAGATAATGGTTGTTCCATTTAATTCTTCATTAATTTTCACCATCCTAATTTAACTATTCCAAGACATATCAGTGGGGTATACTTCCAAGCATTTAAAAATCTGCTTCAGTAACAATTTCAGAAAAGTTTTTTATACATATTTTGAGCCCATTCTAAACTGCATTTTTCCACCCAGAATTTAAAGTAAAATCAGAAATTAATGTTACAGCCACTTGTGACATGAAAGAGCCAAACCTGAATCTTTTACAAAGGTAGAGATAGATTATGATTAGGTTACCTGCCTTTTTTTCAGCCTCACTTCAGCATTTTCTGTTTGTCAATGTCTTGCTGTTCTGCTGATTTTATAGGTGTGGGGCCTCGGCTTGTTTTTCAGGAACCCTGGAGTACTCAGCATGCTACTGAGGCTTCAAGCTCTTACCACCACAAGCAAAACTGTCAGTTCTGAAGCACTGCTGCGAAGCTCAGGCAAAAAGGAATGCAAAACAAGCACTTTGCAGGGAACAGGGGCAGGGATCACTGGAAAACTTAGTAGTGAAGGATTAATCATATTCAGATAATGCTTTGAGTCCCTGAAGTTTATTTATCACTCAAAAACATGGAATTAAAGGTAATCATGTTAGCACAGTTTGGGAAAGTTTGAAGAACTCTTTAATGCTAGTCAACTAGTAAGTAGTTTTATTTTGTTCATATCTTTAATCATCTAAAAATAATATAAGCAAATAAAATGTACATATTTTGGCACTTTGAAGCCTATTTGTATACATGGATAATAAGATAAAAAGTATTTTACATGTTAACATTTGAATCAATATTTAATTTATTCAAAAATGTATATGCAGATGAGGAATATTCCTTTATAAAAAGTTTCAGAAATCTAAAATAGACCGCAACATATTATTTGTTTTGCAACATATCTCACTCTTTTTCATTGCAAGGCAAAAATAAGAGGCTGCTATTTCTATAGATTTGCAGGCTCTCAGAGACAGAGCTACAGATGTTAAGCAACCCGGGTCAAACTATATAAGAAGTTACTTCCTGTAATAACCACAACTGACTTGAGACTGTGCTTAAATGGAATTCCAAAGTTCAAGACAAAGTTCTCCACTCATTTTAACATTTTCTGGTGAGTTTGTTGCTGAATAAAATAGAAAGAAAACTTCCAGGACCAGAAAGAATTGGAACATAAAATGAAGGGAAACACTTTTTCCTTTTGCTTTGGATCTTATTTGGTAGATTCTCACCAACTATATTAACTTTTTTATATTGCCATAAAAGGGTAACTTTTTAGTCGCCAGTCTGATGACAGAGGGATTAGCAAGGCACACTCACTGTGGAAGGTCTGCTTACACCTGCTTGCCTGTCTCCCTTCCAATCCCCATACTGTTGTGCTAAAAGCCTGGCACACCTGATACACCTGGACCATGTTAGAGGGGAGGAAAAAGCCTCTCATATTAACTACCTGCCAACTGTCCAACACATTTTTATTCTGAGAGGAAATGTTCTCATCATTTGATAACGTTGCCCTTGTACTCCATAGATTTATCTGCAGATTTCTTTACATATTTGTTTAAAAATTTCCCATACTTTCTTCTTCTGTGGCATTCTTTGAATTGGGCTGAGATAAGGAATGGAAATCAGCAGCTTCTTTGACCTATCTAAATTCTTATTGATTCATCCCTTATGTGTATGAAATATATAAATAAGGCTGCTTCTGACATGGTTTTAAATTTATTTATTTATTTATGGTACCAGGAATAGAACTCAGGGCCTTGCATTTAGCCAGGCAGATGCTATACCGAAGAGGTACATCCCTGACCCTTAAAATTAATTTATATCTTGATTATTTCCCTATATCATTAAATATCATTTGAGGGCATCAGCTTAATGCCTTATAATACCTAAAGCATTGTGACATTAGCAATAATTTCCAAGTGGCATGTACATAATGATAGAGGAAAGAGCTTTCCCTACAAATATTACTATCTCCTATTATTGCAATGTACTTACCATTTTCAGTAATGCATTTTCTCTCTACAAAGAAGAGAATTAAACTTGGGAACTTACTTTACTTTATAGGAACAGAAAAAGGAGCCAAATCCAAATATGTCCCCAACATAATAAATTGAAATTATTCCAGCTCTTCCAAGAAGCTTATTGTGAATTGATTTTCTGCTATTCTTTGATAGATTTATGTACCCTCACTGAAATGAAAATATACTATTTTCCTATCACTGAATTTACTTATTTCAATAAATATTAATCTAGAGGAAAGCAGCTTGTCCAACTATCTGGTCTTTCCAAAGTATGAAGATCATGTTCTAGCTACCTAGGTATCATTGGAAAGTGAAGTATCTTAAACATATATTTTAAATTTGCAGAATTAATTAAACTGGTTCCCATATGTGATGCATAATGAAGATCTAAGTAGTTGATATAAACTGCATCGTGTTGTTATATGTAATATTTTTAAATTTTCATCACAGTGCATCATATCAAAGTCTCACCAGAATAAATAGAACATGCTCATTTCAAACTGTGAAAATCATTTATTGAAGGCACTATTTAATAAGGTGGGTTAAGGGAACAAAAATATAGATATTGAAATGCCCAAGGTTGTTTTACAGCCAAAAGCCATATCCTGTGGTAGGTATGAAGAAATTATGGAAGAAAATGATGCTTTTATAGCCAAAGAAGGCTGAAATCTTTCAAGAGAGAATACATCAATTCCTTTACCAAGACTCAGTGTAAAGATTTATCTTAATATCTTTCTTCTCCTATCCAATCTTTTGCTTGTATAAGATATGTTAATTAACCCAAAATTTAGAGGATTATACCTCCTAGTAATATAAAAGATCAACCTTCTAGGCTCTAGAATACTTAAGATAAGTCCTACGAATTGATTAGGAATGAAGCGAAGAAAATCATAGTTGTTATGGAACAGATATGCCTAGAAATCTGATATAAAATTATATACATTTATATGGTATTTTATAGGTATGTGTGCCTGCGTAAGATTGAAATAAAACAAAAATAAACTTTGATGTCTACGTGCTGGATAATTTTTCCACATTTTTAAAACATTTCTTTGGAACAATCTGAATTATTTCATATTATTATAATTACCATCATCATTATTTTCACAAAAAACATTTCAGATCCTTGATTATAATACATTTCTATGATCATCAATATATATATTTGATTGTTACCACTTAGCTAAAGAAACAATAGTATCATTTTAATGTAGTTGTAAATCAAAATTTTTAACTTCCATTAATTTTTCTATGTGTCCTAATTCTTATTTAACTAATCTCCTGCTATGGTTTAGAAGGTTCACCCAAAGAACCACAAGTCAAAGGCTTGATCAGCAGCCTGTGTCACTACTGGGAGGTGTTGGAATATCTAGTAGGTGAGGTCTAGTGAACGAAAATTAGGTCACTAGGGTAATGGACTTGAAGAGGTTATTAGGATTCTGGTCACTTTCTCTCTCTTTGCTTCAAACTGCCATGAAATGTGTAGCTTTGTTCTACTACTATCTCTTCTCATTATATTCTGCTGCACAACAGACCCCAAACAACAGATTCAAGAGACTGTGGACTGAAGCCTCTTAAACCATGAGCCACAATAAATCTTTTTGTTTTCATGTTAACAATCTCAGATATTTTATCATCAAGACAGAAAGCTTTCTGACACAACACCTAAAATTTACAGGATAACTTTTAAGCGACAAATGAACATTCATGGAATAAAAGCTAATGAGTTTGATATGAATAATGTATGCTTTCACAGCAAACAGGGAAAATTACTTATGGCACTGTTAACATACACCATAGAGTAAAAAAAATGCAAAACGCAATGACTATATTATATATTTTTAGTAATGAGTTCAGAGTATAAACATATTCCTTTAATACCTTCAAAATATGAGTGGGTCGTTTCACAAAAAGGCATCAGTCCTAGTGATATATCACTTAATAAGCAATTCAACCAGTGATAAATTTTAAAAATGTTTATTAAGAATATAAAAATGATGGGATAATCTTAATTTTTTCCTGGAAATGATGGTGGTATTATTACTATAATTAACATTGCAATTGCAGTGTCACATTCTAAAAAAATAAATTCAATATCACCTTCAAGAGTCTTCTAAAATCTATGAATTCTCTCCAGAACTTTGCTTTATTTTAAAACTTAAATGTACTCTCTTATAGTACACAAAGAGGTACCTTATCTCATTAATTCATAGACTTTATCATGCAGCATAGTGTCTGTCTCATAGTGCACATCTAATCAGCATGTGGGATAAGCAGATAAAACATTTAATGGAAAAACGAATCTTCTGAATACTCATCTTAATCACAGGTAGACAATATAGGCAATTGCATAAAAAAACTAAAGATTCTAAAATTTATATAGAAATTTACATAAAAGTACAGGGAGCCTACAATAACCAAACTATTTTTTAAGAAGAACATTAGAATAATAGTATCTGATGTCAAGATACAGTGTAAAGAAGCAGTAGTCAAGGGAGGTGCAACACTATCAAGATAGAAACATAATGCTGTTTCTATTTTGTCTAGAGAGATAATTGAGGCACAGAGCAGCTAAGTGACTTGCACAATGTGACACATCTTGCTAGCACTAGAGTAGGCATTGAAGTCAGGCTGCATCCAGCTTCCGAGTGTGAACTGTTAGCCACTCCAACATATCACCTCTGCTTTCCCAAGCTGAGAGCTGACCTATGTTTCTTAGAGACTGATTTTTGACACACGTGCAAAGGTATGTCTGCAGAGGAAGGACAGTCTTTTCTACAAATGGTGTGAAATTTCCATATGCCAACAAGAACAACATTGATTAAATGATGCAACTCTTTGGGGGAAATTTCCCTGTAGTTTCTTAAAAAGTTAAAAGAAGAAAGTAAAATGAAAGCCTAACATATATTTTCATTTACATGAAGGCATAGAAAGTGGAAATATATATATATATATATATATATATATATATATATATATATAATTACCCAAGATAAATCAACAGTCTTCTTGGTACACACACAAGCGGAGGGATGGGTTAGAGATTTGTTAAACTACACTTTTGAAATACGTGCAGACGACCTCATGTTCATTATATTTCAGTAAAACTGTAAAAGATTACCTTTATATGAATGATAAAATTTTTACATTCACACAGGCACAATATTCTTTCTAATATCACCAATATTTTTTCCAGTATCATCCAATAAATGGTAGAACAATGTTTAACTGTGCTGGGTTCTGACTATCTCGTTTTTATTCATCGCTTCAACAACTATTTATTGAGCACTTATTTTGCTAAGGCACTAATTTAGTCCTGAAGACATGACAGTCATTTGTTTCTAAGTCAAAGCAAAAAATTCCAGATGGCTACTGTTATAAAATATATCTTTCTATAGGAAAACAAAAAATAAACAGTACACAAATAATTGAAAGGAAATCATTAGTGATAAGAGCTAAAGGAGCAAAGCAAGAAAGGTAATAATATGTAAATACCTGATATTTAATTTGACTACTAAGGATGGTTTTTTAAAATTTGGAATTTGTTTAAAATTCTAAATTTACAGCATCAGTCATGGAGGTAATTGCAGAGAGAGCATTCTCAGGATGGATATAAAAGTAGCAATTACGAAGCCTCCAGACATGTGTCTTCCTGCTGTTTTACAGGAAGAAAAAGATGACCAGTGTGGCTGGAACAGAGAAAGAGAGATGGGGTACAAATTATGAGGTCTAGCTATAACAAAGCAGTTGAAAGGAATGGATGAAAATCAAGAAAATCTTTCATTTTACTTTACAAAACAGAATTTAAAACAGAGAAATGACATCATCTGATACATTTTACAAGATTCTATTCATTTTTGTAGAGTGGAAGCCTGTCTCTCTACTAAAACTCATGATTGCTCTACTATGAATTTTCACCTTACTGGATACTGCAATCATGATGCAGCATGATTATGATGTCCTGTAAATATCCTAAAAATTATGAATGTCTATTTTACTTTCAGCAACTTTTTAAAATCTCAGCCTATGTCCTACCTTTGTGATTTTTTCTTTATGCAAAGTAGTTATTCATTAGGAATGCCTTAGTGTTGTGATTAAAACTTAATCTGTATTAGGAATTAAATTGTTTTTTAATAGGTATTTTTCATATTACAGTATATTACAACTAGGTTCATCTTTAGATCCTTTGTTCAAAGAAAAGTATTAGGCCTTTTTTTCTACCTTTTTTTTAAATACAAGTATTTGCCTCTGTTTATTGACTACAGTGTTTAAAAGGTTCTCAACACCTGGAAAGAATGACAACTGTTTTTAACCCCAAACACATTCTACTAGCTTAATGATTCAATAGGTTAAAACATCTTATCCTTTCAGAGACTGTACACTGAACATAATGAAAGTTCCCCATCAGACATACTTCATTTATATATCAAACCCTGAGCACAGTTCTTAAGTTAAGAGGGTAAGTTGTCTACCCAAGCCTCAAAATCTGATGCTTATGATCTTGGGAAGGCAGATCATTGTTATTTACAGTCACAGGTCAGGGTCGTATATCTAATCCCAGCAGTACGGAAAAGGCAAGCAAGTGTCATGTCACTCTCTATGACTTCTTCCCACAGGAAATGAAAGGATGTTAGGCAATAATGATAATAATAATGATGATGATAATAATAATAATACAAAATTAAATAATTCACGTGGCTTTATGATATGGTTAAAAAGTCTCATCACCAAAGTCTAAAATAGGCAGTGTTCAGAGGATTCAAGGACAGGTGGCACTACTGGAAAGTCAGAAAACATGCTATAATAGGTAATAATGATATATTATGTGACATAACACAATCTTGCATATAGTTGGAGTAGTAAACTAAATTGTCAAAACCTAATCCATTCAAACTAGCAATATTCCATTTCATCCAGGAAGCCCACCTGAACTCCACTTAACTTTTAAAAACTATATACATGCACATATGTTTGTATATACATATATTTGTAAGTATATATAGGCTCAAGTATGCCAATATAAGTGTTCATATAGTGGTACACACAGTAATTTCAGAGACTGTAGTTTTCTTCTTTTAAACAGCACACAGGAAACAGTTAACAAATGTTTAGTGAAGCATTCTTGAACACATTATTAAACAAATGCTTCACACGTGATATGAGTTGCAAAGTATGCATTATTTCCAAAGTATTTATTTTTCTATATTATCAATTCTCATATGCAGTGATACTTTCTATTTTTAGAACAAGAAACTAAATTCTAAAAGGTGAAGCAATTTAAAATTCTTCTCTACAACTCATCTCTTTTTTATTCATTTTTGCATTTGAAATGTATGTAAAATAATTTAAATTTTAAAATTGTAATACAGAATCTGAAAAAAGATTTTCAAAGAAACATATGCTTTTCTAATAATCATTTTTTCCTCAGCTTCTACTTCTATTTCTAGGTGAAATATTCTTATTTTAAAAATTTTAAAATGCTATTATGTTCAGAATGAACAAGATTTACACCATTTTAGGAAGTATATTCACATTCATTTATTGAGCATAGACACCTGTGACGATTGTTCACTTTGCTAAGCAGCTTTGTACAGACGTGAAGCACATCTGCTACACTTGATGATCACATATTTCACAAAATATTTGAAAGCCATGAAAGGATACAATTTATTTGATACCATATATGGATGACTAAGGTCAGACAATATTACACGAACTTTCAACGTTCCAATTTCTGAGACCTGTATTTTACATAACTGTCAAGTATAGATGACTAAATATTGCTCAGAATAAGATAATGAAATACAATGAAAATCAAAAACAAAATCTTGTAATTTATACTGTGTAAGGCAAAAATCACATAAAGCATCTCATATTTTTGCAAAGCTGTCATGTAAATGATCCACACATCAACAGTTAAAATTTTGTTGTCAAAGAGTTCAATGTAAGCTAAAGTATTAATTTCATGTGATGGACATGTAACAATTTTGCCCTGAATACTACCTATCTACTGGTTATGTGCCATAACCCAGTAAGGAGAAAAAGTAACAAAAAAGTCCTCCTTTATATTTTTTTGGCAATGCAAACATCCTTTAAAAGTAAAGTTAATATTGTACCTGACATTATTTCCACTGCAAAACAGAAATACATGAAGATTTTTATGGATAATGGAAGAAGCCCCTTTGGTCTTCTGTTAGTAGATTTCCCCAATTTCTGTCCTTTCTATGAAAGCATAATGCCTTGGATCTCTATGTAAGTGAAATAAGGGAAGGAAGCTCCCAACCTACTACATATCCCTTACAAGTTTGTGTTCACCAAAAGTGAAGATGGAATTTTAGGAACAATGGATGTTTAGAGCAGAATATATCTAAGAGAAAGTTTCTGTCTGAGAGAGAGAGAGACAGAAGAGGTCCTGAGTGTTTTGCCAAAGTCCTCATTTTTCTAGGGATTTTATAACAAGGTGAGGTGGGTGCAAAATGGGAACTCTCAAGGTGGGCATATGATGGGACAGAACTAGGGACAAACAATAAGATTAATTGCTCAGGTAAAATCGATCAAGTCAGAAACAAATGGAGCATGCTTAAAAAGCAGTGACTTTTCCCATAGGGCACTGGGATGGTGACTCCTGACTTCCTCAGGGTGATAAAGGCCTATTTAGAATATCAGTCCTTAGGATGTGTGTGTGTGTGGGTTTGTTTGATCTTTCGTCTTGCGGCCTGGCCCACAGTGAGAGGTATTTGTCTCCCCCCCAGCTGTAAGATATCAGGCCTTCTGCACTGGCTTCTTCGAGGGTTCAACCTTGTCGGACTGCCTATAATTCTAATTCAGTTACCTGTAACATAAGGAGCCTGAATCTGCAGCTAATACCCATGCAAGTACCTTGCTTGTGATGCAATACTTCCTTATGTGAGAGAACATATAGATATGCATTACCCCTCAGGCATCCTTCTCAGCAATCTCAAGATGTGAACTCAATTGACAAAAGACTTTATTTTGGGAAACTGTACATTGTTCTCATCATTCCTAAGGCATTTCAAAGCAGGCGCAGCTGTAAAATTGTTTTATCTGTTCTTCTTACCTCCAATGAAGATTAGCTGAGGTCCAGAGAGCATTGCAAGCCTGATAAAGCTTCGAGTGCTTTTACACTGAACTTGGAATGCATCCAAATATTTCCAACTCTATCACATCAAACTTAAAATATCGCAGAAAGCTCAAGTGCTACAAAAACCTTTAATCGCTCTCAGGACTGAAGTGCTCATTCCTCTAGCTCCTGGGAGTATCCTCTTTGAGCTAAGTTTCTGTGGAGAAATTACCCTTAGCTTTTGAGAGCAGCCTCCTGAGATTCTGTCTGGGGAGCTTAGTGCACAAGGAAGCACTTGCCGCCCTGGGAAGAGAGGTCGGCCGGGCAGAGGAACACTGATAGACCGAGTCTCAGCACTTCCACTCAGGACAGCTCTGACGGGCCCTTCAGCTGCGGGGAGACTTATGGAGGTGTTCACTGTGGTCCAGGCAATTCTAACTGTCCTCTCCCCAGGGCTGCGCTTCACTCTCTCTCAGAGGCAGCTTCTGGAAGCAATGGGATTCTGGCATGCAAATCTTCTACGACAAAGTCTTTTTTCAGAGACTTACAACACAACCCATTTAATTAATAGCAATTTTACCTTGTGACCAAACCCCAAAATTCATAAAAAATATTTTACTACACTAGGCATTCATGACGTAAAATTACAGTGGAAGGAATGAAAATTCCTTGTCATTTTGGAGATGGTGTATTCGAAGAACCCAAGTGCATGTTTATTTCTCTGATTAACCTTTAGTTTTTTTTACCACAAAATCTAATGTTAAAAATATACAGCTAAGACTTCCACTGTACTTGTGTATATTAAGTGCAAAAGCTCTAAAAAATTGATAAACATTTGTCTGCGCGTGTGTGTGTATGTGTGCTTGTGCACGCATGCATGCATACACCCGTGTGCGGCTAGAGTCTTCCAATTGCAATAAACGCTTACTGCTTTTCATTACTTATTTTGAAAGAAGGTCTTGCTAAGTTGTCTAGTCTGAGATAAAACTTGTACCACCATATGTGGTTAGATAAAATATTAATTTAAATAGCAATCATCGTATTGACTGCTGATTTACTATTTTCTTCACTATGAAGGGATTCCATAGTTCATTTTATCTCCATCTGGCCTTAGCTTCCTCACTAAGAATCACCTAACTGGAGGTAATTTTAGAACTAGTTCCTCTGTAGTGTTTAGTTCATTTCATTTCTGCCTTTATTTCTATTGAATTGGCTTTAATTTTATTTTCTAAACTATTTCAAAGTAATTTGTAATTGTTGTCATTTAATTCTGTTTTCTTCTTGAGTCTTAGATGCAATATACTTTAATCAATTTTAAAACTAGTTAAAAACAAGTAAAATCTTCAAATTCAATCTTGTCTATTCAATGATCTCCAGTATAAAGTAGCATTGTTAGATTTTTATTCTGGCTTGAGTAAAAATCAAAAAGTAGCTCTTATTCAACTTATAATTATATCTTCATGTTATAAAAAACAGTGCTTATTTACAATATGCTATATTTTAAAAGTAAGCTGCCCTTTCCTTTCAAAATTTGTATTCCGATTCTCAAATGGACTATAAACTGCTAAATGTATCTTCGATTTAGAGTTGTCAAAAATTTATAGCATATATTTCTGCATGTTCACCACCTATATAAGTTTAAATCAATGAAATCATCATACGCATTTCATAAAATATAGTTTTGCTACCTTATCTTCATTTGTCCACTTGCCAATCAATACCATACTTTAGAAAATTAGGAAGTAAAGACAAAGAAAAAATTAAAATATGTTAAAAAAAAGTAACATTGTATTTAACACTTCTCCACTTGTCTTTTATCATTGTATCTATGAATTCATTATATTTGATGTAATATACTATTTAAAACCGTTTACATTTTCTTGTAAAATTAAGTTCTCAATATTTTACTTTATATATAAATTTCTAATTATATATATGCATATTTATATGCAAGTGCGTGAAATAAGTAGTGAATATATTACTTAGTGTTCATTGATTGCATATAATAATCTTGTAAAATATTCCATTGCAAATACTGTTATTTTGAAATTTCAACCTGTTTAAAATATATCATTTTTCTGTGCAACTCTCAACGTATTCTAAAATCTTGTGAGCTAAACAAATTTATGTTCTCCTTGTTTTCCTTTGTAAATTGTTAAGCAACTTTGATATTGTATGAACTTTTCCCAATTGATCTAATAGGTCTTAGTTTCATCACATTATTAAACTTACAGTATTTATGAGACAGAATAAAACCTGTAATGTCAGTGAACTAGAATAATAAATCTCATCTTTCTTTATGTTTCTAAATAGTTAAAATTAATCCTTATTTAGATTATGCATCTTCATTTTTATTTTGACATTACAAAAATGAAAATTAATTACTGTAGAAATATTATGGTTGAAATATAATTTATAAGAATGACTTACTAAAATTGCATATCAAACTGAAATGAAAATCAAGTTTGTTAATCATTGTTTCCTTTACCTTGTCTCCTAAGATCTCATTTTTTTCAAATATGCACTTTAAAGATATATGTTATGTTAGGGTTTGTGTCTGGATGTCCCTGCAAAACCTCATGCAGTTATGGGAACAGGCTTCTAGAGTTTGTGAGTGATTTCAGGGTCCAATGCTGGGCTTACAGGTGTGAGTGCTACAGCCACCCTAGGGTGAGTGGCCTACCTGCAATACAAAGAACCGAAAGAGTCTTGTTTGCATGGTCCTTCTCCCTTTTTGTTCTTGTTTTTGCTCTTTTCCAGCGACCATGAGCTGTTGTTCCTCTGCCATGCCACCCTGCCTTGGACCCAGCAGATTATGGACTAAAACATCCACAAACTGTTAGCTAAATAATGCTTTCATTGCTTAATTTTGGGCATCAAGCATTTTGTCTCAGAAATGAGAGAAAAGTAAGCAAGACACGTTATTTATGTAACATTTTTAAGTAATGAAATTTTATGGGCATTTGATTGTATGAACTGATAATCTAAGGGCAGATTGAAATGTCATTCTCAGGTTCAAAGTACCTGCATTGCAATTAAAATCAGAAAATAATTGCATTTTGTTTCAAACAGAGAGAGTGATAAAGGGAGGAAAAATTGGCCCTGTGTGGTAGTGTTTGCCTGTAATCCTAGCATGTGGGAACCTGAGGAATGAAGATCTATCACTTTGAGTTTGAGGCCAGACTAGGCTATATTTTGAGATCAAGGCCAGTTGGAACTACAGAGACCCTATCTCAGTAAATAAGTAAATTCATACATACGTACATACATACATACATAGTTGGGGACATAAAAAGATGCAGAGAGAAAGAGCCAAAAGAAGTAAATTGATAGACTGCACTAACTTGTTTTGATTGTTACACTTAATTGTATTGACTTGACTGGCTTAGAAAAAGCCTACGGGATTACTAAAGTACACTTGTTGGTGTGTACAGCAGGTCATGGAGGTGTAATCCTAACAGCAGTATACAGTCCCAATCTTCATCTCTGGCACTGTTCCTCCTTGCTCTGCATCCAGGCCACCATGAACTAAGTAGCTTTGCTGCGCCGTGCACTTCTGCCGTGATGTCTGTCCCTTGGAGACAGCTGGTCCTGAGCTGAATCATCTGAGGTCATGAACCAAACTAATCCCCTCCTCCTTAAAGTTGTGTGTGTCTGGTACTGTGATCCAGGGACAGGAAATTGTCCTGATGCAGATTTTTTTTTTTTTACATAGACTTGTTTATAGGACTATGTTAAGTAAATCACATTTATGTATTAAGAACAGCTGATGTAACAGTTTCGTGTAACAGTGATATATGATGATTGCTTTTATTTGAAGAAACAGTGTGAATATCCAGCATATGGATTATTGAGGTAAAACACCAGACCTCCACTGTGACCTTAGAAAGTAGAGAAAAAGGATGTATTTCATAACTCTATTTCACCTATGACTATTAATAGATTTTCTATTTACACAGCATAGAAAGAAGTAGGTGTTTTGTTATCTTTAAAGAATAAAAAGTAGATATATTTGCTCGATATAAAATAAATAAACAAACTAGAAATTGCATAGTATCTTTAGTCACTTGCCATTTAGCCTGCTATGTTTATAAATGTGTCAACACTGGTCATAAAAGAATGGTTCTTTTTGTCAGCAATTGACTACATTAATGTGGATTGGATTAAGAAGTAGGTAAAGCCTGTTTGTTTTTTTAAAAATAAAGTTTTTAGGAGTTACATATTTTCAACTTTTGTTTTGTGTTATTTATTGTGTCTCAAAGTTTTCCTTTTCTTGCCGGGCATGGTGGCACATGCCTTTAATCCCAGCACTCTGGAGGCTGAGGTAGGAGGAGCGTTGTGAGTTCGAGGCCAGCTTGGGCTACAATGCGAGCGCAAGGCCGGCCTGAGCTACTTAGTGCGACCCTGCCTCAAAAAACCAGGGCGGGGAGTTTGGCTCAGTGACTTAAGCACCTGTCTGACAGGCGCAAAGTTGTGAGTTTATTCCCTGGTGCCACAAAACAAAAAAAAAAAGAAAGAAAAAAAAAGTTTTCTTAACAGTGACACAAAGAAAAGACATTAGCATGATTGAAATGTGTAAGTAAGAAAAAGAATAAAATCAAACAAAAAACCTGTGTCCGGAAGAGTCCTCCAACAACGAGAACAGCTGAGTTCAGAAGAGTAAGCCAATGTGACAAGCTTCTCCAGGAGATTGGACAGCACACATCTTCCCCTCCAGAGCCAGGAAGTGATGCTCGAAGTAAGGACCAGAGCTTCCCTAAAGTGAACCACAGCCATTCTTAGCAACAACAAGGTCCCGAGCTCCTCCAATGATGAGAACAGCCAAGTTCAAGTCAGAAAAGAAACTCAGGAGAACCAACAATGCCCAGGAGGGGCAAGGACACTACTTCTTCCTCTCCAGTTCTCTCTTTTATATCATTGGCAACAGTCCTCAGGTGGGCTTCTACACCCAGAACCATGATGATTCAATACAGCTGGGGGTTACAAATTGACCACCAGTTTTCAATCCACCGTGAGCACGAACCTCTACTCTGGACGCATTCTGTGAGGCTCAAATTTATGTGACGGAAGGAAACCTCCAAAGATTCTTGACTACTCACTTAGTCACCTGTCTTCCTGGTTAATTTCAAGGATCTTGATTAAAACTGGCCGTTAAGGTTTGTGTTTTAATGTCCCTCCAAAGCCTCATGGGGGTCTGGGCAGTGGGCCTTTTGAAGGTGCCTGAGTCTAGCGTTTCTGATTGTTTGGTTGTCTAGCACTGGGATTGGCAGTGTGAGTGCTGCACCTGCTCGGGTACCCTGTGTACAATATAAGGGAGGGCAAGACGCCACTTTTCCCTTTTGCCCTTTCCTGTCTGTGGCTTGCAGCCACCGTTGATAGTTGCCCCTTGGCCATTCCACCCTTCCTTGGAACCAGCTGAGTATGGACTGAAACCTCCAAAACTCATAAGCTAAATGAACATTTCCTTCCTTAATTCTGGGCCTCAGGTATTTTGTCTCAGCAACGAGAGAAAAGTAACCAAGACATTGGCTATAGTTATTTTCTAAGCATCTTAAAATTAATTTTATTGCAGTGGTTTTGGTATACACAATGATCACATTTATCATAGGAAATTATTTTAAGTGAATATTATTCATACTGAATTCAGTATTGAAATTGACATCCTAAGGGCATACAAATTGCCCACGATTAATCCATTGGACCAGAAGTATCAAATTAGCTTACGAATCTCATTTCCTGGATTCCTCTAGCATCCTTGTAAGTCTCCTAGCTCTCCTTTCATTTATAATTGATGCTGTGCTTCATAACATAGGTACAAGTTTGAAAGAAAAACTAAATTCCACAAAAAATGCCTAATATTAAAAACAAGTAGATGAATCTTTAGCATCTTATCTTTTCCACACTTAGTAATTTCAAATAATCATTGAAAGGAAGTGGTCAGATAGAAAAAAATTCAAGTTTTAGATAAAACTATGCTAACACTGATTAGGTAAACTTCCAATTTTTAGTGACTATGTTCATAGATTAGTTATCAAAGAACACACTTTCTGCTTGAAGAGTGCCCTCCCTCTGAAAACTCAATCACAGGACTGGGTGGAAATCACTTTTGTAGCATCAGATCTGCCACACTCTGCCACACTTTGCCTGTTGTCACAACAGGAGGGGACATGGGCTGAAAAAAAGAATGGCTATTCATGCCTTGGTCGTTTGAAGCCAGGACTGCAGAGTTTGTGGTTTGTTCTGAGCGTTTTTTAAAACCATGGTTATTTAAATGTCACATTGTCATTTTTCATTTTGGGAAGCTTTCAGATCTCTGAGAAAGATAATAATGAATAATTTTTCAATGGCAGGCCACAAGATAAATCACCTGAATGACTGACTTTCTGAGGTCAAGAACAGGCTCCTGTTCTTTATGTCCATCTTTGTAGAGGTCAGAACACACTTTTTCATTAGTGTTGTACAATTCTAATGAATTGCATTTTCTTTATTAAAAGTTCTCAAATTTATTTCTTGCAACAAACAAATCTGGAATAAGATACTTTTCACTACATAATAATTTCATCTGTTTTAACTAAACATTGTCTGTGCTATGGAAAATTAATAACCTTGAATTGTCATAAGGCTCTGTCTGTATTTGACATCACCAAAAATAATATATTTTATACTGAGAAAAATCTCAACAACTATTGCCATAAGTAAATGCACATAATTTAAAAAAATAGGCATTAATTAAACAAGTTCACATCCCAAACACATTTATTTGTCTTGACAATAGAACTATAAACAGAAGTATGACTATAGGCATTATGAGAATTTTCCATAAGAATTTATTTAGATATAAATATATTCAGGTTTTGACTAAATCTGTAAAATAGATAATGTTTGGACCTATCCTCTCATTAAATAGGTTTATTTTTGTCTTGGTGTCAAGGAGGTAGCCACACATTATTAAGTAGATTTTTTTTCCATTAGACACCCCAGAAAATAATCTACCAAGAGCAGTTTTATTTGACTGACCCAGAATTACCTGTTGATTACCTGATATGTCAGACTAAGTGAGTTAGGGCCATCAGGAAGCAATACATTACAACAGATCTGATGGATAAGCAAAGGTTGATTTATGATACTTTCTATCTCGTAACTCTATTGCTCTTTACTCAAGGACCTTTATCCAGTGCACTAAAACAAAACAAGAAACCACTACAAAAATGTGAAAATATGTTTATTTGGGCAGTGGAAATCTATTACACATTCTATGAATTAGGCTGTATGCCTACTTCTGAAAAGTGGTGAAAATTGTGATATTTTCAGTTTTATTTTATTTATCTATAGAAAGACTGCACCCATTGTCCAGTTTAATTCATAGAAAGTATTCCCTAATTTTATGAAACCTGGTTTTATGTTGCAGCTTGCTATATTTTCAGGCAATTTTCATTTTGTTAAAATATTGTACTGAATTATGCTGGATTGCTTCGAAGTTTTTACTTTATTCATTACAAATGATGATAAATATTCCTGTGCTTGTTAAATGAAACATACTGGAGACTATGTTTGCTGTGTAGATGGATTGATGGTTGGACTGGCAGATGATTTAATGATCAAATGGTTACACATTATCATTTTATCTCTATTTTTCAAAGTTGCCTGCTCATTTTCTTTTATTTCTGTACTTAGATTTATTTGGTGGATAAATTTTAAGAGATGTATTGACAGCATAACTTTTGTATTTACATTTATACTATGTAGAAGTTTAAAAGAATTGCTTGTTAAATTTAATCATTTATTTATTATTTTATTCTTACACTTGGAATGTACAGGTTTCCCTGAGACTAATCATAACCTAATTAATTTTTATGCTAAAACTTCCTACTTAAATCATTAAGTTACTTCATGTGACATAATTGGATTAATCAAGTTTTTTATGTTTTATTTATTTTAATTAATTTATTCATTTATTTATTTTGAGACAGAATCTTACTTTGTAGTTCAGGGTAACCTTGAACTCACTATGTAGCCCTGTCTGGCCTGGAACTTGCTGCACTTCTCCTGCCTCAGCCTCCGGTGCTGGGAATACAAGCAAGCACCACCATACCCAGCTAATCAAGTCTCTAGAAGTATTAGTCAGTAAGTTCCTAGGGCTCTGTTTTGTCATAGTCTTTTAAATAAGTTATATAAATAAATCTCTTAACTGCTTACAAATTTGACTTACCATCTTACATACGTATGTATCTTTTAGAAATTTTTAGTTATCAGAGGAATTCCTTCATTATTCCTACGTGCTAAATTCTTTTATTTTATATTGCAATTATAAAAGTTTTGGAATACCAAAGCACAGACA
Organism: Dasyprocta punctata; assembly: GCA_004363535.1. NCBI lineage: Eukaryota > Metazoa > Chordata > Mammalia > Rodentia > Dasyproctidae > Dasyprocta > Dasyprocta punctata. The sequence continues at coordinate 18,561 of RJWM01009316.1, forward strand.
CCAAACAGGATTTTAAAATAGTTTATTTTTAAACATGCTGAAATTTTTTTTTCAAATGAAAAGTAAACATCATTTTAGCAGCTTTTTCTGATCTCTTAGCTTGAATTTTCTCTTTGAGAACTTTGAAAAGTGAAGTTACTCTTTCTCAGGAGAGAGTAAAGTTCATTGACAGACCAACTCCCTGAGCTATTTTTCCGGGGGAAATGACATAGCTACATTCTCAGGATGACTGACAGCAATCGCATTCCATTAAAATGTCTCATTTGAGATAGGAGTGATGGACTTAATCAATGCTCCTGCAGAATCTGTAATCTCTTGAATTGTAATGCAAATCAACTGATCCATCAGAGTGCATTCACACAGCTGGGACTCTTAGAGTCCTCTGTGCTGCAGCTGGAGCATGCTCAGATCTTGCCATTCCCATGACTGCTGTAGTTTCCAGACATAGTCAGCAATGCCATTCTATTAAAAGCAAGAAGTCTCCAGCTAACTCCTACATTGTTGAAGCAAAAAAAATACTAATAATATGATGTTAAAATTGTCTTCCTATTTACATTGCATACATTATGCATATCTTAGTGCAATGTTTTTAACTTACACAACTAGTTTTCTTGTTTTTTAGAGGAATCTGCTAATGGAAATTACTAAAGTCACCTCGTATGGAAAAGGAGCATCGTGACCTTGTCAGCAGCAATTGTTACAGCTGTGGAGCACAGAGGAGTTGCAGATTATAGACTTTCTCTGTGGAACTGCAAATACCTGTAGAGTCTGTGCAAGAGTAATATGGTCAAAGCTTGCTCCACTGGTGACAGCAAACAATCTCCTGCAGAGATTTTCATCTTTATCTCTCAGTAAATTTGATCTATGTCCGCCCATATATTTCTTCACAGTATTTCTACTGCTGATAGTGGCACATACATTTCTCTTGCATGAATCATTGATGACTAAAATAGAGTGAAGAATGCAGACATTTGAGTGTACCATGGTTATAAAATCTGGATTTGAAGTCCAAAATATTTTCTTAAAATTCTCTTTTGACTAAACCTTTTCTCTCCCACATATAAAGTTAATAAGTATATTTAAGGTTTTAAATTTTGCACATTTAAAGCATCTGACCAACAATATGGGAACATAAAACTTAGTATTAATTTCCATTTCTTCACTTTTCTTACTATCTTAACAAATATCTAGGTTGTCCAATTTCTTACTGAGAAGTGAATTGTCAATTAAAGGTAAAATAGAACCCAGCAGTGACACTGTAGTAATTCTGAAAGAAAATATACATTAATCATTTGTAAGGTATTTGTCACAAGAACACGGTGCTATATTTAACAATATTCTCTCTTTCCTTGCCCAAGTGTAATGCATTGGTTGCATTGTATGTATGTATTTAATCATTATCACAGCATACCTGCCCCTTATAAATTGTTTCAACAAAGCCACTCAAAGGAGTCGGGGCTCCAGAGTCAGATGACTGCTGAGTATGGAGTAGAAGTCCTGTTCTATGGGGTAGAGCACCATCTCCACCCACCCAGACCATCTACATTTATAAGAGTTCAGGATTATTCAGTGCCTCAGGGTGGTCACAGTGCACGGTTCAGGAACACTTTAGGATGTTCAAACTACAACGGGTGATTAGAGCAGTTTCATGAGCCGGCCCTAGGTTATTTCCTTAGAAGCAAAACTACAAAACTGTCTGTTTTCATAGTCACAGAAGCTATTTTTTTCCGACTGTGTAAAAAGGCCCATGTCCCTGTTCTAACCCTCCCTAAGGTCCCATCTTTGCCGGCGATATTTGCATTCTTGTAGGGGAATTGATGCATCTGTATGTCATATTCCCATCATTTTCGCTTCGGCTCCCCACCTCCCATGAGGTTCTCCTCCTTCTTCCCCAGATCGCCTTCCCATCTCCACACATTCCACCTCCCTGATTCCTGCTATCTTTCTGTTGTTTTGCTCTTCAAATTATTTATATTTTGGCTTTTTGTCCTCTGAGAGAAACCATGCAATATTTGTCTTTTCATCTCTAATTTATGTCGCTTAACATTAGGGGCTGCAGATTAACCCGTTTTTCTAGAATGACTCAAATTTATTTTTCCTTGTGACTGAGTAGTACCTTATTGTGTATATATTCACCAGATTTTCTTTATCCATTCATCTGTTGTTGGTCAAATAGACCACTTTTATAATTGAGTTTATTGTGGAGCTGCTACAAACATGGTTATGCATGTATCACTATAGTAGGATGATTTCAGTTATTTTGAGAGGATACCTAAAGGTGTTGTAGCTGAGTGAAATGGAATTTCAAATTTTTGGTTTTTATAAAAAGTCTCTATACTGATTTCCATAGTAGTTGTTCTAGTTTACATTCCCAACACCAATGTAAAAGCATTTCTTTCCTAGCAACAGCGTCAGCAACCTTTGCTACTTTTTTGAGTCTTTAATGATAGCCATTCTTATTGCACTAAGATGGAATCTCTGTGTTGCTGGTATTTGAATTTTTCATGAGGAAAGATGTTCAGTACTTTTCATGTCCTTACTGACCATCTGTACTTCTTTTGAGAAGTGTCTAATTGTACCAGTTTCCCACTGATGGATTAAATCTTTGATTTTGGGGCTCTGAACTTCCGATTTATTTATATATTCTAAATATTAATCCATTATTCAAGTTGAACTTGGCCAAAAATTTTCCCAGTTCTGAAGGTTGTGTCTTCAGTCTGCTGTTTGCTTTATTGTGCAGAAAATTTTTGGTTTGATTTAATCCCCTTTGTTAAATTTTGTTATTCTTATGAAATTGGGGTTCTCTTCAGGAAGTCCTTGACTCCATTTTTGACTTTAAGAGTTTTACCTATTTTATTTTTGTGCATATTTAGTGTTTCTATTTTTCTATCTCTGCCTTTATTTCATCCTGATTTGATTTTAATACAAGGAGAATGATATGGGTCTCATTCTTCTGCATATGGATGGCCAATTGTTCCAGTACAATTTGTTCAAGAGGCTATTTTTTCTTTAGCATAGGTCTTTGGCCCATTTCTCAAGAACGATATATACATAATTTTAGGAGATACACCTATTTTGATAATACTGTTTTTGACTATCTAGAAATAGGAGATGGCTTAGCATTTTCAAATATCTCCAATTTTTCAGAGTACTATATGTTTATTGTAGGCTCCTTCCACTTCCTTGGTTAGGATAATTCTAAAGTATTTATTTTGAAACTGCCAGGAATGGGTTTATTTTCTCATTGCTTTCTTGATGAATTTATAGGAAGTGTACAGGAATACTGTAGTTTATATCTGTTAATATTTTAATCTGCCAATTTGCTGCATTTGTTTATTCTATAAGTTTTTTTTTCTTTTTCTTTTCTTGGTGGGAGATTTGGGACTTTAGATATAAAAGACAATGTCATCTGAAAAGAAGGATATTTTGACTCCTATTAATATTCCCTGTTATTTCTTTCTCTATCCTCACTGCTCTGGCTGAAGTTTGAAATGCTATAATGAACTGGGTAAAAAGAGAGGACACCAGAGTGCTGTTCCTGACTTTAAAAGGAATTCTTTCAGTTTTTTTTTTCCCCCACTTCATATGATGTCAGCAGTGTGTTTTTCATGAACAGTTGTTTTTAGTGTGAGGTAAGACTGTTTTGTATCAGTTTTGATCAGAGTTTTTCATCATAAATATCTGTTGAGTTTCCGTTTATTGGGAAGGTTATGTGAATTAATTGTTCTAGTTATGTTGTGCATTGTATTTACTGATATATTTATAGTGAACAATCCTTGCATCCCTGGGGTGAAGATGATTAATCATGACGTGTGTTCTTTTTAATGATTGGTGGACACTGTATGCAATAGATGTTTAAGGAGTTTTCCATCTACCACATGTTCTTTAAGGCAACTGGTTAAAAAGTTTTCTTCTTTGTGGAGTTTTTGTCCAGTATTGGTTATAAAGGTAGTGCTAGGTTCAAGGAATGAGGTTGTGTTTCTTTTTTTTTTTTTTTTCAATTTCATGGGCAGGTTTGAAGAGTATTTTCATTAGTTCCTCCCTAAAGATCTCATACATCACTTCAGTAAATACATCAAATCCTGGACTTGTCTTAGTTTGTAAAATAATGCTTTAAATTATATTTATGCCTGATTTATGTACATCTGCATGTGGGTAAACGTATCTTTAATTTTCTATATAGATCATATTTTATTTTATATAAATTTTGTTGTAAAATGTGACTATAAAAATGAAGTCTTAGCATGATCTTCTCCAATGTTCATTTTTTCTGCAGTATATTTTGAAAGCATAGGACAGTGCCCACATAATAATATGAAGAACACAATGAAGCTGTTTATCTAGGCCAAGATCATCTCCATAAATACATTTGACAAGCCACTGAAGGAAGTTCAGAGTGTCAGCTCTGTTTCTCTTTTTCTTTCCCTTTCACTTTCTCTTTATTACTTTCACTGATATTATCAAAGTATGAAATCTGTCCTGACCTCTTTTTCTCTCATCTAGAATAGCTACCTACTTTGACAAAATAATGTATCAGATTCATAATGAATTAAAAAAATTTTCCATACTATTAAATGTTTGACATAAAGGTTTAAATTTTTGCAGATTATTAATATTTGTGACTTTTTCATGTATTTAAATTATAATTGATATTATTGAGGAAAGCTATATTTCTATAAATTGGTATTTAACATATTGCAAAGATCTTAATCATACTACATATTTTAAATAGAGTTCCTATAAATGACAGAGAATAACATTATTTTGAAAAGATGAAGAGTTGTGATATAATATTACCTAAATAGATAGCTAATGAGGTTGATTAAAATTTTTCTTCAAATAAATGAAAAATTTTAACACCATCAACCATTAATGATCTATTTGATAGTTGAAGAATTCTAATATAAGGTATAAAGGAATTTGAGACTACTATGCCACCCCTAAAAATAAACTTCATAAATATGACATTATAAAATAATCATGTAATACATATACAGAGTACCTGCAGAATACTGGAAATCTGATTTTCAATGCTTTACCTTTTAAGTACATTTTTTAAAAGAAGAAAAATGTTTTAATTTTTTATGTCACTTCTGGTATGTGTTTGAAAAAAATGCTGTTTAAAATATCAAACATTATAAATACCAAATAGTTAGCAGGCAGTAGATGCAATTATTATTTCAAATCATCTATGTATTTTACTTTCACTCTCACAAATTGAATAGTAAGGTATTTCATTATTGGCATCTCATGTAAATATTTACATTTCAGCAGAATCAGCCATAATCTAAAAGGAACTAGAATGTCCAAAAATAAAAATGACCTCAGATTTTCACATATGCTGCTATAAAAGTTAAAGTGCTACAAGGAAATTGTATTCATATGTGTTAAAGAGAAAAAGAAACATACTCAGTGCTTTGTACTTACATTCACACAGCAGACAACTATTAGTTTTTCAACTGTGTTGCCCACATAGTAGGATCTTAGGTTGCTCATTGTATGAATAATTTACATTGTATATAGTATATATTTTGTAGCACTGGGGGTTGAATCCATGGTGTCTACTGCTGAGCTATATCCACATTGCTTTTTATATTTTATTTTGAGACAGGGTCTCACAAAGTTGCCCAGGTGAGATTTAAACTTGTGATCTCCCTACTTCAGCTTCCTTCAGTATTGGGACTACAGATGCATGCTACTGTTCCAGCTGGTAATAACTTTTTCAGAACTCAAGTAGTAAACATTGTCCTGGATGTCAGGAAATGAGAGCTCTCATACATTGCTATTCAAAATGTAAAATGGTACACTTCTCTCTTTGGAGCATTAATCTCTTTTCCCCAGGTAGCTCCTTAATTTTTTCTCCATGTTTTAGTGTTAATTTTGTATTAACAAGGAACCTTAGCTCATCCATGCTTTCATGGTTATCAGGAAATACATTTCTTAAATCAATTAGCAGAAGGAAGCATTTCAGCAGGGAGCTATCCTGCCAATTTTCTGTGCTATATTCCTGGTAGCAAGGGAACTACTACCACCTGCACAGCTACATATTAGGACACAGAATGGATTTGAATTCCTAAAAGGGAGTTGAAACCCTGAAACGAAAATCCCCTGCTGACCTATGGAACTTTTGCATGAGTTAGGAAGTTTAGCCTAAGATGCTAAACAAAAGACAAAACAAACAAATGAAACTAAACTACAAGGAGGCTTTTCTCCTGTCTTCTTGTTATATGACTGATTTTAATTTTCATCCAAATACTATCAGTTTTTTGAATACTATATGTCTCTCTTTATCCAAAGAAAAAGTATGTATCTCTCTATCTTCATACAAAAACTAGAGGCCCATTTCAACGGTAGAAATAAAACTGTGGAATGATAGCTATAATGGATAAATAAATAAGCAAATGTCATTTCAGATTTTAAAAAATAGATGTACATTTCAGGAAATAGAAAAAAATGTAGAGCCTATAACAAAAGGAACAGAGAAATAGCATTGAAACTGAAAGAACTTCTATCAGTCATATAATATCAATATTAATTTTTTATTTCCAAACTTTCATGGAATTCTTATGTGAGTTAATTTTTCATAATAATAGGAGCAGAAAATAATGTTTTATAATCTTTAATACACTCAACAATTTTCATGTCTGGTAATATTTTTATTGACTTAAAACTCATTAGGTTTTGTAGACACACTATAATTCCTTTAATACTTTACAGCTGAACAGAAAGATACTGCTAGTTTTCCTTACAAATGACTGCCACTGTTATTAGAAGTCAAGAATGAAAGATCTATGCACACCATGTTTACTGGTCGATACTCATTTTCTACCATACAGTCTACCTGGAATATTTAAAAAACTATTTGGAATATTTAAAAAACAGTACATGTCAAAAATCAAATGTCTAATATTTTCTTAGTTTCTTTTAAATAAGAACAAAGATTACTCTTTCATTAAGAATGTTATAATAATATTTATAATTTTATTAAATGATAACTCACTTATGTAGCACACATACATTTTCTAAAACTATCTAAACTATTAAAGTTCAATTTTTAGCAAATAGAATAAATGTTGAATATTTGATTTTATTCTAATTATCATATTGTACAGCTTAATATATTTTCTTGGTTTTTCTATGGCAAACATTTTTATTTGCATTTATTGTATGCATAACTTATTCCCGTGTCGTAAGTTTCTGTTTCTTTAGTTTCTTCTGGGATATCTTTTTCTCCTGTGCAACTTTCTCTTCCAGTTTAGGAACAGTTTGCTCCTTTTCAGTAAGGATCAACTCAGTGTGGCAGGGGGAGCTCCTGTATGGGTTAACCTGGCCGTGAGCTCTGTAAGTACGGCGGTGCATCTCAGGTGCTTTGTTCGCCTGGATATGTTCAATGTCCAGAGACTTTGTATCTAAACCCTTAAGTACAGCATTACTCTCTGCATTTTTAAGCATGTGCAGCAAAAATTCAGCACTCTTTGTGGGCCACTGACCCTGTGTCCAGTCACACTGTTTGGCCTGGGCACACCTACCAACTCCACCATTGTAATGCCGGGATGACACACATTGCTTCTTTAATGTGACTTCCTTCAGATACTTGGTGAACTTCGGATATGCATACCCTTAATGGCCTGGGCAGTTTCAGGGGCGTTCTTAAAGTGAACACGAAGATTTGAGCCTCTTGATTTGCATGATTTTGTGGGGTTTTCTGGGTCGAGAGAGTAACAAACCATTTACACAGTTCACCTCAGGCTGCTTATAGGAAGAGGCTATATTTTCTTGTTTTGATATAGTCCTCATTACTGAAAAAATTTGTGTATTACTTTTACAGTATTTGTATGCATAACTAGCTATCAGTTAGTTGCATGTGGTAAAGAGTGAGCATGGTTCAGTCACAATTCTTTATAAATGATTAGTCAAGTCATAAATACGGTTTATCAAACCTAACCTGGAAGGTTACTGAGATTGTGAGTTGGAAAATAGCAAGGATATAATAAAAATAACAAGGGCTTTAGAAAAAGTATTTATGGATATATCACCTATACACCTATGAATATTTCTAGAAATAGGAATAGTTTACTGAAAAGACAATTTAATATTAAAACTATATATGTGATACAGGAGAAAACAAGCATATTGTGTTTCAAAAGGAAAAAGAAATAAGTATGGACTCTCGCATGAAATTACTTAGGTTTGAACTACACACTCTAGTAGTTGAAGCTTTTTATTTATTTTCTCACTCTTTGTATGCCCATGTAAAAAGTAGAGATAAAATATTACCTATCTAAAGGCATTTTTGCTATCTTTAGTGTGTGAAAATACTTTCCATACATAGAAAGTGTTCTACAAAATTAGCAATAACTTCCATCTTATCATCAGTATCATGCTATTATCATGGTCTTTTTCATCATATTCCAGAAATGAGGTAGAATTAGATTGATTTAAGTTTAATCTCTGATATTATCATTGATCCCATATTATTTTAAGTATGACTATCATGGTTGTCATGATTCAATTGGTAATAAATCGTGCCTTTCTTGCACAGTTCTGAAGTTTTATGTGTTTCTGGTAAACTGTTCAGTAAAATACTTTGCGCACAGTCAATTGTAGCTATTTTAACACTATTACTAACAATGCCCTAAATCAACTCCATGACACTTATCTTTGACAAATTTCCCTATTGTTTTCACTTCTGCCAGAAATTTCTTCATAACAATAAATTTACTTTTGTTACTTTGCTTTTCGGTTACCTTTAGGATAGGAATAGAAAAAGATCTAACATAAATTTAAAGAATTCTTGTCAGACAACATGCAAAACATATTTTATAACTTATCTAATTTAATCCTTATAACAATTCTCCAGGTGATGTAATTGATTCCCCCTTTCTAATTGCTGAGAAAGTTGAAAATCAAAAGGAATCATGTTCTTCTAGTCAAAAATTCCTCTCCTTTACTGAGAACTTATGAGCAACCTGTCAACATTTTTCTGCTTCTTGTGAGAGCCAGCATACTTCTATGAACTTAAAGTACATGCTAAAGATAAAAATAATTATTAGAAATGACATGTGTTTAATAAGAAAGGAGTACAATAAAAATTCCAAGTACCAGCAGCCTTATAAAAGTGAATAAATAACTTTAACATCTACTTGAATATATAAGGGAATTATATAAAATATAAAAGGATGTCGAGTGCTTGAATAAATCTGTGAACTTTTACTAAGAAACATAACTCCATTCTATTCCTCTTTGAGGTAAAGCAAATCCTCAGAATGTGGTAAATTATAAAATAATTTTAGGATTAAAGTATAAAACTAACATTCACATAGATATAATTTAGTGAGCTTATATAAATGAGCATGAGAATGCATAGCTAAATACAACAAGGACATCTGAACAGTACACGAATAACAAAGTGAGTAATTTTGGTGAATTCTTAACTATGTGGTAATGATGGAATTGTGAAAGCTTAAATCTATGGTATGGCCACTACAGGTTCATTATACAGGCATAACAGTAAAGAACAAGAAAAAATTATAATGTTTTTGGAAATGAATCTTGTATTTCAATTTTAGAAGGTAAAAACTCTTTTTCCTATCCATTCAATTCCTTTTCTAGAAGTCTTGACTGAAGTCATAGTTTAAAGAAATGTGTGGTAGTCTAAAGATGAATGAACTTCTATTGTAGTTTAAATTAAATAATTGGAGAGTATTTAATGTGTATTATAATTTGCTTCTTTTTAACTTGTTTCAATTAGATTTCAATTGAACTAGTTCCTGAAACAAGAAACATAAATCACTTCTGGTTGAGGGCAGCTTGCTTTTGGGATTTCCTATCACAGAATAGTAGCTGCCTTAATTACTTTTCTGTTGCTACTGAGACACAATACTGGACACCCAAATTTAAGCAACAAAAGGTGTATTTAGTTCACGATTTGCAGAGGTTTCAGTCCACAGTCAGCTACTTCCAAGGCAGGGTGGCATGGCAGACAGGCATGATGGAGGAAAACAGTTTATGGTGAGCAGAAGGCAGCAAAGCAAGCAAAAGACAAGCCAGCAGTGATTGTTGAAGAATGGGGTAGTAAAATAGAACAAATTTTGCTTTAACTTTTAAAAGTTCTATTCCTAGTTGTAGTAGTTTTTTTTTTTAACTGTTTTTGATTATTTGTTTGTTTGCTTCATGTTTTCCTTTCAGCATTTCCAATGTTGGAAGTGAATGTTTCTTCTGAAAACTCTGCTGACAATCTTACAGAAGCCCCATTACATATGAGAAGACAATTAACTATGTCTGCATTTAAAATTCTTTGTCTCTTAAATTTGAGCCTGTGATTATGCTCTGTGTCAGAGAGAGCCATTTTATATTCACATTAGTTATAGCTCTTCTTGAATTTAGGGATGTGGTTTCTTCTCAGATTTTGAAAAATTTTGAATTATTTCTTCAAATAATCCCTATTCTCATTCTCTTTCTGTTTTCCTTCTGGGACACATATAATGCCTATATTGCTCCACTTCTTAGTCCAGGATAAAGACTTTCTTTAGAAACTTTTTTTTTTTGATTCATGTTTCTCTATTTCTTCATATATGTTTTTTGTCCTTGTTGTAGTTTTTGCATTTAAGAAAACATCTACCTTTCCAAAGCTTTTTGCTCCAATTTTCTACAGGGTAAATCCTATACAAATCAACTGGTTAGAAAGTTTGCAAACCTCTTGAAGCTTTCATGAAAGTGCTTTTTCTCCAGCCGTGGAGTGTAAGTTTTAGATAGGATTTCAGGTTTGTTTTGGTGTCTTGTAGTCTGCTCCTCCCTTGGATATCTAACTGCAGAGCTTTGGGTTCTCTGGTGCTGCCCCCAGCCTTTGGTCTCCCTGTGTTCTCAGATAACCCCATTTTCCATGTGTGATGCATTTCTATCATTCCTCTGAGTCAGGTGAAACCAAAAGCTGTCTCTGAGCCATCTGCTCCCAAAATGCTACAATATTGTGTGCTTATGACCCTGTTCTCTTTTCCTCCTAAGGGAATAATCATACATTATGCCTTTTCTTTTGTTGATCAGCTGCCTTGGTTTAGAGAAGGATTGAAAGGCAATATATTTTCTTACCCCTCTATATGAGCTTTGGGGTTTCCTGGGTTACTGTGATTTTTCCAAGTGTTTCTGGAGTTCTCTGAAAGACTTTTATGACAACATAGTTTTCCTCCATCACTGTTCTACAGAGAAGGGAGTTTTGGTACTTCCTATCAAGCTAAATTACGGGTATTTCCCATTAATAATGTTTACATGTTAATGAAATAATGAATACTAGATTACTTAGGTAATAACATAACTTTCATTCATTTTCATTCTACTAAAATTTCTTAGCTGTGAGATAAGTGATGGCATAGCATTCATTTTTTGAAGAAGCTTAAACATACTTCACTCTTTTATATTGTGTCCCAGTGTGTAAATGTAACTGGTAACATGGCAACATTTGCTATTTATTATAGTGATTGCACTTTCTGAATCTTGTTTTTTTTTCAAATGCTAGTATTTCATTAGAAAACGTAGCATAAAAAATTGTTTAATGCAGAATAAATGAAGATACCTCTTTGGAGAAATGACCATCTTCCAAATCAAAAATACACATTTTCTCAAAATACTTTAGTTTAATCAAATATTACTTCTTCTTGCCCTGAGGTTTGGATATCTGATAAGCACACTTAAATTTATACGCAAGGTGTTAGATTATAAACTAAAGTAAATCTCAAGTTAAAAAAAATCATTGACTCTTGGGATGTAAAAATTTTGACATTATAAGGAAAGTTATCTTGCACATTCTTGAGGCATAGTATCCAATGTTCCTATTTTCATTCTAACTCTTTTATTCTTCTAATACTATCACCCTCAAATTTCCCATTTCCTATATACCCTTATTTTTGGCTGGCTTAGTTTTCCCTCTTTCATCGCTCCAAGCCATCATGTAATTTGCACATTTATCGTAGTTTTTCTGAATAGCATAATGACTATTACACAGTGATCTATTACTATAAAATCATGCACTACACATTTTCTTTTGTTTTCAAGTTTATTCTACATATCATACAATGTACATTACTTCATAACACATGTCACCATATATTTTCAAGTTCAAGGTTTATAAATAGTCCTGCCTGAATGTGAGAAGTAAGATGCTGGTCTAGTTTCAATAATGGCAGCCAGGTTCACATTAATTGGATTTATACTTCATCACATGCAAAACAGAGCCATAGAAGAAACATTTTACTATATGTCACCTGCTGTGGTGCAAATGGATTTTAGGCTGAAGAAAATTAAAAATTTTTGTCTCATAACTTTGAACATAATTTTTGTCTTATAAGCTATTATGTAAGGGCTGTAGTCATACTGTAAAATGCTTTTCTAACCTAATAGTGTAAGAAGTGGTATTAACTACAGAAATTACTTCCAGTTGCAGATTTAGATTAGCTTTTGATTCTAAGAAATGTATTACAGTGTTCAAATCATTTGTGGATTCTGAAGCCCTTATTTAAGTACAAATGAAGAACTTTCTGCCTCTGCTAGGATATATAAAGAATTTACAAGGTATTGTTACAGGCAACTGAGTTAGACTGAAATATTATAGGCAGTAAGACAGGGCTAGGCCCTTAAAGGAACCAGCACAGAAGGCTAGACACTTTGCAAACTTAGAGGAGACAGACACCTCCCACTGTAGGCCAGACCTCAAGACTAAAGATCAAGCAAATACACCCTCATCCTAAGGATTGATATTCTAATTAATTCTCTGTCACCCTGAGGAAGCCAGGAGTCATCATCCCAACCCCCTACAGGAAGGGTCACTGCTCTGTATATATGCCCACTTGCTATGTGACTGGTTCCCCCATTTGTCCTCGATTTAATCAATTTTACCTGAGCGATTAATCTCATTGGTTGACTATAGTACTGTCTCACCTTATGCTCACCTTGTGAGTTTCCATTTTGGACCCACCTCACCTCATGGTTTTGCTCTATAAAATCCCTAGAAAACACGGGGTCTGTGGCAACCCACTCAGGACCCCTTCTGTTTCTCTCTCAGATAGAAGCTTTCTTTCTCACAATAGATATATTCTACTCTTAACCTCCATTGTTTCTAAAATCCATTCTTCAATTTTAGAGAACACAAACTTGTACCAGATGTATAGTAGGTTGGGAACTCTGTTCCCCTATATTAGTATTGCTTCCATTCTTGCATTAACTCAAAAAGTCAAAGAAACCGAAAGTATGATTTCTTAGAAATAGTGGAGAATTGAGGTTCTATGAAAAATGGTATTTCAGAGCTGGAGAGATAGTCAACAGAGAGTCAAAGCTTACAAGGAATATAAGATGCTGGAGTAGGAAGGAGAGAAATGGGGATGGACAAAATGTTCATTGCATTTTGTGTACTACTCTGAGAGTTAAAAAGTCCTCAGAAGGCTGAGGTAGGAGGAGCACTGTGAGTTCAAGGCCTGCTTGGGCTACAACGTGAGCATAAGGCCAGCCTGAGCTACATAGTGTGACCCTGCCTCAAAAAAAGTAGGGTCGGGAGTTTGGCTCAGTAGCTTAAGCACCTGTCTGGCAGATGTGAGGTTGTAGTTCGATGCCTGGTGCCACACACACACACACACACACACAAATCCTCAGAATTGAGACTCAGCAAAAGTGATGCTCTGAGATAATCCCCTCATTCTTCAAAAAGGAAGCAGGGAACCTACCACTGTGGAATTAGCTCTTGGTAAGGAAACCATTCTGAAATAAGGTCAGAGGAATTTTTTTCACTGCTTGCTTTTAAAGGAAATCATTTTGATAGAACTTATCCAATGTAAAGGTAGAGAAATTCTATACTCAATTCCATTATGTCCTTTGTGTGTCAGCTAAATAGGTGTAAGAGTAACTTGAGAAACCCATGAAAAGGTCACAGTCCAGAGACACATGCCTACTGAAAGACAAAGATTTAATCATAGGATTTTCCAAAACTTCCCAACAAAAAACTAGTGCAGCCAAATATCAACTGAGAATCATATCAGATAAAATTGCAAGGTTAGAACTTTCAGAGTTTCTAAGGAATTAAATATCAGGGAACCCAAAAGAAGGAAGCTAGGGGATCTGGAGTCTTACACACTTGCACCTATACAATGTAAACACAGCAAAACTCCTGGTTTCATACTCATAAACATTCATGAATAATTGCTATTGTCCAATATAATATTTCACTTTCAACCACAAAGAAAAAAACAATTACAAGTCCTCTACAAGGCATGAGAAAACAATTACAAGTCCTCTACAAGGCAGTAAATAGCCTAAATAGATAATGAAAGTTACCAAAAATGATTCAGATATCAGAGAGATTGTGAAAGTATCAAGCCAAGAATTCGAGGTAACTGTGGTATGGTTCATTTGCTTAAGCATAGGGTGGTTGTCACCTTGGCTAGGCTGTGGTGACTAGCTGTTTATTGAACACTAGTATGGATATTGATGTGAAGGTATTTTTTACATTTGTTGATGTCTGCAATCAGTTGGTGTCAGTAAAGGAGATTCTATCTCATAGTATGATTGTGCTTCACATATTCAGTTTAAATAATAACAGATGTTTCCTGGAGAAGGAATTCTATGTTAATATTATAACGGAGAAGTCCTGCTTGCATTTCCAACTTGTCCAGAGGTGTGATTACACACAATTATGGTTTGTGTTGTTCCCCCTCAAGCCTCATGCAATCATGGATGTAGCTGAATCTGGCCTTTGTGATTGGTTTGTTGTCTGGTGCTGGGATTAGTGGGGTGAGTGTTGCACCCACCTAGGAGTAGAGCCGCATACAGTGTAATGGCAGGAAGAAAGCATGTCTGTCTCTCTCTCTTGCTGCATTCACATCTTGTTGTTTTCAGCTGCCATGAACAGCTGCCCCTCGGCCATGCCACTCTGCCTTGCAGCCAACTGAGTATAGACTGAAACCCCCAAGAACTATAAGAAATAAACCTCTTCTTCCTTCATTTTGGGTGTCAGGTATTTTCTCTCAACAACAAGAAAAAAGTAACCAAGACACACACTTACTTATAGGGTGTGACCAGTGATTTGGCTACATCCTCAGAAACATGTACAGAATACCATTGGGATTTTAGTAATAAAGAAGCATGAGGAAGAGGTATGAAAAATCCTTTCTCTGAATGGGTTGAAAAAATGAGACTATATCTGTGTCATTTGACTACTTTAGATACCTAAAGGGCATCTCAGCAGAAGAGATTATTAATCATGTGAGTAGAAGAACATATTCTTTGGAGTCTATTGTCCCATCACTCATTTGGACAGTTTTTAGGTGTATTTTCATGGTTTCTTGGGAGTTTTTGGTGATAAGGAAGTCAAGTTGTTCTTGGTGAGGACCAGCTCAATAATACATCAGTGTTTTGATTATATTTTTTTCCAGATCTCACCCTTCTCAGTCTCCCTCTCCTGTTTCCTGAAATTAATTCCTTCCTAAAATAAAACAGCTGCACACAAACTCTTGTTTTAGCTTTTACTTTCTGAGGGAAACTAGGCTTAGAAAATTTTGCCCAAAGATGAGGTATTTCCACGTAGTAGTAAAAACACTCAATGAATGAGTCCAGGTAAGACTACCAGATGAACCATCAATTTAAACCTGATTGATGAAAAAAAAAAAAAGAAAGAAAAAGAAAAAGAAAAAGATTATTGCTTGAAGTCACTAAGTTTTGCAAAGATTTCCTATACAAGAAGCAGTGTAAGCTATTATGTGTCCTCACCTCTCATATTTCCCTGACTTTTCTGCATCGTCAATGTTTTGATTCATAACCTCTTTTCTCTAATTAAAAAAATATAATCTTCCCCTCAATGATTTTTGTTTGCTTTATCCCCTTTATGAAGTAACTTTGTATTAGAAGCAGTTCAAAAGCCACAAAAATACTTTAACAAATAATCTAAAGGTATTTTCTCTCTTAATAAGTTTTGAAAGTTTGTCTAAGTTTCTGAGATGCTCGATGAACTTTAATTATATTTGGATGGGAAAACTAAAAAGGTTTCTGATGAAGTTATAGTAATAGTCTGCAAATTAAATGTAAAATATATACATAAAATATTGTTAAAAGGCCAAAGTGAAGAACTTTAAAGAATTTACAAAATATTTCAGATTGATTTGGAATACAAATTCTAATTTCTAGAAAAATTCAAACAAAATAGTTATATAGTCATCTTTAAAGGCAACAAGCAAGGTATCTGAAGACTGGTTAGATGATAACATGTAATTTTAAGTGTTGTACATTGTTTTCTAACTCCTAAAATTTGAAATCCAAAGTGGTGATGAAAATAAACTATTAAAGAAAAATTGGTAGTATTGACTGCTAATATGTCCTTTGCCACTACAAAAAGAAGGAATAAGGCTTTGTTGAGTGAATTATATTACATTCTTTTAAGTTTCTAGGTAGTGGGTGAATTTTAAATGTAAAAATATATAATTCCCATATGGGGAAAAACACACTATTTGGCCTTTTGTAAGAGGTACAGTTAAATCAGTGTATTTCATTCCATAAATGATGAACCTAAAAGTTTATTCAATTTTAAATTTCAAAATCAAGTTAATATATTTTCTGTTATCTATCTATCTATCTATCTATATATATATATATATATATATATTAACTAGCATGACTCTGGAGATAACCACCATACTGTTTCTTATTATAATTCTTTTTTGGGTTTTTTATTTAATACTTTTATATTAGTTGTCATTTTGTTGCTGGGACAAATTGCATAACATAAACAGTTTGGGGGAAAAGGGTTTATTTTGGCTCACAGTTTCAAGGGTTTCAGTGTTTGCTTTGTGGGCACCAAAGCAGGAACTTTATGGCAGAAGGGCATGGTAGAGAAAAGTTACCTCAAGTTAGGCTGTCGGGAGTAGAATGAGTGAAAGTAGCCTAAGAGGAATGGACCAAGGACAAGATGTATTCCCCAAGTTCATGACCCATAACTTACATAGACATACATACACAAGAGTGTTTTACTAATCTTCTATGCATTTCTCTAACCAAGCATTTACAATTAAGATAAATCATCACAAACCCATCTGCTACCAACTTAACACCTTCACACACCTCCTTAAATGAAATTTTATCTCCAATTAGAGACAATAACAAGGTCACAATCCCTCCTAATGTGGTCTAACTATCCTCTATACAACCAGACATATATACTAGGCAGGTCCTTCATCAATGTCCAACAGTACCAGCATGCCTAAGAGTTTTACTCCAAAGTCTCTGAAACCTGAAGCAAATTCTGAACTGCGAACCCCCGTGAAGTTCAAAAAGCTAATTAATTGCTTGCTTCCAAGATATAATTCCAAAGGATAAACATTCTCATTCCCAAAGGGAAGAATAAGGAAACAGAAAGAAATAGGACCAACACAAGGCAAAAACCCAACTGGGAAAACATTAAATCCTGTAGTTTCGCATTCATTTTCTGGGAATTTAGTGGTAAGATGTAAGTACTGAGAGGTTTAGGCTGCCATGGGCTTGTAGCCCCTCTCTTCATCTGGATTTGCTTTTTATCTGGAACTTCCATTGGCAGGGTCCATGTTTCCCTTAGCTCTAACTTGTTGAGGTCTCCAATGAAGCTTTGACCTTACTTTCAGTGATGAACACATCACTCCTTCAGGGGCTCCCATCAGGGCTTCTGACACTGTACCATGTTACCTGGCCTCCCAGTCCTACCTTTAAAATCTGGGTAGGAACCAGATTTCATGATTCCAAAATTCTTACATCCCTGAAAACCTAGCATCATGTGGAGAAAGCCTGGGTTTGCACCCGCAGAGCAGTTGCTAGGTCCCCTGGACCTGGAACTGTGGTGGCCTCAGAGTGTCTGCATGGCTGAGCAAAGTAAAATGAATGACAGGAACAAATACGCCAGGCAGCCCTCTCCTAGCAGGGTTTCCAGGGGATGAATCTCAGAATGAGTGGTTCGCACTCCTGCACCCTTGAACCTGTAGTGGGTGGGCTTTGTTTGTTTCTGAAATGCCCTCAAGACATTTACTTCTTGTCCCATTGCAAAGCACATGACTTCTTTGAAATCACCCTAGTGTCTTCAGCAATTGCATTCCCCTTGGCCACAAATCAAATGCTCTTCTTTGACCAAATTGTAAGTTTTAAAAATTTTTTTCCATGCTTTTGCCTCTGATTTGTACTGTAAATCTGGCTTCAAAATTCCTATACCATTATCTGATGTTCTGCAGCCTTGAAATTTCCTCCACTAAATTATTTCATCAGTTTTAAATTTAGCCTTCAACGAAGACTTAGGGGATGGAGTAAGCGTATTCCTCCACAGAATGGCCTCCAGTCCGGTTTCTGATGGAGTCCTCATCCCTATATGAAATGTGATGAGCACTTTCATACCGTCTGCTTTTCTATTAGCATCCTGATCTTTTAACTCCATAGTGGAATTCTCCATCCAGATCCACTTGCAGCATTTAGTCCCTTCTCTACCAGTTTAACTTTTCCATGCTTTTCCTTTAAACCAGTGCCAGAGGCTTCTAAACTGTATGATCCGGTATGGTCATAATGTGGTTTCCACTATTGATACCAGTTTTCTGTAAGTTCCATTTCCTTTGCTGTGACAAGCTACTTGGCATACACAATTTGAAGGGAAAAATGTTTACTTTGGCTAAAGGTTTCAGAGGTTTCAGTTGGCCCAAAGCCAGGGACATCATGGCACAAGCATGTGGTAGAAATAGTCTCATTTGGTGAATATATTTTAAAATGCATCTTCCTTGTACATAGTTACACTTTCTTTCATTCTTATCTGGTTATATATATATATATATATATATATATATATAATATTTACTTTTCAATTTTTTTCAAGTTAGTTGTGGTATCATTTTCCGACCTGAGCTGCTACAAACAATTATCTAGGGATATGCTTATTGTGAACTCTGGCATTAAACATTTTTGCAAGTAGAAATGAAAATCATGCAAATTAATAAAAATTGGTTCAAGAAACCTCTGAAGTATACTTCAATGTTAAAACTACACAAGTAACAAGCAAGGTGAACTATGCTTTAACCCTCTGCACCCTTTTTGATCTCAGCACATTCTTTTGGGCATCTGTACCTAGCGTACCATAATTACCAGTTGCCAGCCAGTAATTTGCCTTATAAAGATCCTGGGAAACTCATGTCAAAGTGGACTCTGCTGTTCAATAGCACATTATCTGAAATGAATTGCAGATTTATAAATGTGGCATAGGTACTTGGATCCCACCACAGTGTACTCCTTCACTCTCAATTACCAGTCGAATAAAAAGTAATTGACAATTACTTTTGAGATAAGTGGTTGATTTAATTGGATGATAAGACATAACATTTATCTATAAATTTTCTTAATTATTTTGCTCCAGTCTTGTGGTAATCATTGACAGAATACATATGGTGAAGACCAGGAATTGGAAAAATGTGGAGGGAAGAAAAATATGATAAATAGGAAAAGTGCATATGTCTATAAAGGTATTCATAATTTTGACTGCTATTTGGTATGTTCAGGGAATCTTAGTAAACATGGTGAGACATGAACTGCTTAACTACATTTTATCTTCTAAAGTAAAAATGATGATGACTATTTTACATAGTCTTCTTGCTATTGTTTGATTTTTACCAGTTAAGAGCCTTTTAGATTTTTTGACAGTGATACAATCCTAGGTCTGAGATAGCTGTTCCTTAACAATAAATTTGTATTAAATTATTTTGATAATTTTATTTGCCTCACCTGTTTTCATACCGATGTACATTTTTTGACCCAGCAATTGTTTTCCTCATGTGGCATAAAAATGCTTATAATTTAATTATCCCCACACATACACTTTATCGCAATGGGTATGAGAATATACCATATTCCCAAAACATGTACCTTATCGCCAATGTGAATATGAGTACTGTGTTATGTTTTTATCTTTCAACTGCATTGAAATGTCACCTTTTCTTTAACTTACATCACTTTTCCACTCTTGTTTACATGATTATAAATAGACATAGAGTTTGTTAAATGATTTAGTTTTTAAATATTTAATTTCTGCTTTTAGATTTAAGCTCCTTCTAAAGAAAGCATGTTAATTACAAGTGAAAACCCACAAGGGTACAAAATCTGTGATTCAGACCTAAGATTTTAATAAAAAGTATTCTTTTCATATGTTTCTATAATTTGGGTTATAAGAACACTGTCTTACATAGATGTGACATAGTTTTGCTCAACTTTTAGTCTTATGTCACTAACTTACAAAATGTCACACTCCTAAATGTCTATGAAAATACAAATGGAAACTACAAAATTATTAAAGACAGAACAACATTTCAACTATAGCAGTTGCGACCTTTTGTCTTGACCAGAAATTAATACATTGATGAATGTCATTGCAAAGTAGCCTTTGGAGGTATAAATCTGAGATGGAAATTTTACAGTATAAATTGCATAAAAATTTTCTGTGACATGGTCACAGGTTTATTAATTGAACCTAGTATAAATTGGTGAAAAGTGCTATGTTATCTAATGTAAGCCTTGCTTAGCTTTAGGTTTCTAGCATGCTAACCTGTATTTGCAAAATTGCAATAAATTTAAACCAGTAGCATTAAAGCATGCTAAGAGTTTATTTGTCAAGGATTTGATATGTCAAAAATATTTCAATTACTGGTGTAAAAATATTTTAATTTATAGCAAATAGAATTGAGATTCTTCATTAAGTACTCTTTTCACTCATATCATTTCATAAAACATATACATGTATATTGTAGAAAATATTTGAAATAGAAATAAAGAGTAATTATTTCCAATGTTTTGGCTTTCTATTTAATACTTTTAAAATTCACAGAAGTAACTGAGGGTTGGAAAAATGACAGTTACATATTTCATCAATTCAATATAATATCAGAAAAGAACTCATTCATTATGAAAAATTTTTAACACAATATTACTTTGAGAAACCAATTTCCAAAGAAATGAGTTAGTACTCCTATTATGCCATATGTAAAATGAAAGTCACAAATTTTAATTACTGAGATTACAAAGTGTTTTGTTTTTCTAAAATTTTAAAAAGCTCTCACAGTGATGTATTTCTCTAATCTCTTGTCATTTTTGCAATTTGTTGATTAGAATTTTTGTTTTCCCTATGATTATGATTTATCTCTAACTGTGAAATAAATTACAAATCATTTCTCTCTATTATTTTGAAAGATTAACCTTTAGGAGATTTTATTGTTAAAAAACTAGCATGCAATACTCAATTGACCAGTTTTGATTGCTTTTGAAAGTCTGTTGAAACTACTTTTAAGCATTTATGATTCTTGTAGGGACAGATGATGTTACTTAAAATTTCACATTTAATTTATATAAAAGGAACATTAAATATATTTGTGAAATTAAAATCAATCCATCAAGAATGGGTTATGTTTTCATATTGATGAGCCAAGCAAACTTTTTATGAAAAGTTTGCCTTGTTCATGAAAAGGAGCATTTAATATGATGCATAATACAGGAGGTGTGAAATAATTAAGAACCTACTCTGAGATAAACTGCTTGTGGACAGCTGGATAAGAACATTTATTACTTGCTTATGATTTTTAAAAGACATTTTGTCTTAGTATCTTCATTTGAAAAATAGGACTAATAGCTTTTTCTAAAGATTATCCGAGACAATAATCTGGTATATAGCAATTATTTACTAATTTTTTTTCTGTTGCTGTAACAAAATACCTGAGGAGAGGTACTTTACAAATAAGAGTTTTATTTAGCTTGCAGTTTAGAAGGATGAATTCTGAGACTGAATGGCTTTATGTGTTTGATCTCTGTTGTATCACAATATGGTCAAGACTGAAAATTCAAATGGTTATGGGAAAAAGGATGAAAGCCCATGTGGTAGCCTTGCCTTATAACCATCCACTCTCCCAAAAGTAACCAAGATCCCAGGAGCACTGCATTCATCACTTCTGAAGTTAGTGCCCTCAGTGATCTGTTACTTCCCATGAGGAGCATCTTAAATATTCCAACACCTGTCAACATTGCCAGATTAAAGCCCACACTCCAGCACGTGAAACTTTAGGGAGATGTACTCAACCGTCGTGGACTATCAAAACCACTTCCTAGTACAACTAGTTACTTCATGCGTATTAAACTTTATCTTAATTAAAGAAATAACCAGGTTTCCTTGTAAGCTTTACTGGATTGCATTCACTAGGTATGCTTTACACAAGTAAAGTGGACATTTTTTACTTTAATCTCTTTTACATTTGTCTCAGTTCATCTTGGTGCAGTAGAGGAATGTTCAGAGTCCTTTAAATCCTTAAGTGGAAGCATGTAAATTTAGATAAACTGTTTCCCCTACTGCTGTAAAACAACTGTTGTTTAATAATAAAAAAAAAGATCTAGTGTTTAATTAAAGCAAAGAGCATTGAAGTTCTTTCATTGCAGTAAGTACATTAAGCAAATGGAATTAGAAGTTATTATTAATATAGAATAATATTCTCATACAATTATTTTGCTCAAGTTATTCAAACAAGAGAAGTAAAAATATTGCCTGGGAGAGTTAAATAAAATTAACTCTAGTATATTATGACATTGTCTATGTTTATACACTTTAACATTTATGTTACTGTACTACATATGTAAGTATGTGCACTTGTATGATTTATGCTAAATTCATTGAAGTAACTCTGCTTTGTTTTGTTTTCTAACCTTAATAAAATTACCTTAAATAGCTCACTTGTTGCCTTAGATCATTTTGTTGTTGTTGTTTTTCTTTTTGTGTGTGTGTGTGTTTTTTTTTTTTTTTTTTGGTTTTTGTTTATCTTTGGTTTTTTAAATATAGAATTTTTCTATGCAATTCAGGCCTGCTTTGAACTCAGTGTGCAGCCCAGGCTGGTCTCCAACTTGCTGTGATCTTTCTGCTTTGTTCTCCCAAGGGCTGGGATTACAGGCATGCGCCACATTGTCTAACATTCCGTGTTACTCTAACAAAGTATTTGTGGAGAAAAGAGGTTTATTTAGCTCCCAGCTCTGCAAGTACAACAGGATGGGAACAGCATCTGCTGGACTGTGCTGAGGGCTTTGTGGAGTTGGCATCTCAGTGCTGAAAATGCGTGTAAGACTGACCAGCAGTGCATGCAGAAAGCGGGATCTGGGGAAGGTCCCTGGCTCCCTGTAACAACTCAGTCTTGAGCAAACTAACACAGTGCCATGTATACTGCATCATCCGTGTGAGTGTGGCGACTCCATGACCCGATGCTGTCCCACCAAGGTCCACCTCTGAGAGGTCCCCTACCTAACCCTGAGGGACAAACTCAGACCACCTCCGAGACCACAGCAACAGTGTCCGAAGAATTTACTTGGAACCTATTGCTTTCTATGCTTTGCCAAAATAATTTTCAATATTCTGAACTAACCTTTGTTTCTCTCTAAAACAGTTATAGTTATACTACTAAGTTCCACTAGTTCATTGCAAAGAGACTTTCATGCCTTTATTGTTTGATCAACTTATCACGCCCGTATCTTATAATCTGAGCAGCTAAAATATGCAGTGCATTAACAATTGTTACTCTCTTATTACCTTGCTTGGACATTTTGAATCAATGTTCTTATTGTTTTTTCTCATAAAAAACAGTAATAGTAACAAATGCTTATCTACTTATTTGAGGAATAGTTGACATATTCTGCCTCGTAAATTCTGTGTGACATCTGAAGTGAGAAGACTGCTGGGTAACAGTGGCCATTGTTCACATCCGTGTTCTCCTGCTTCAAATGTAGAAAGTTTGCTTTACTTTTTCAGAGTTTTAAAATTAACTTGTATGTTAAATGTACTAGTGTGTGGAGTCAGGTGCAATGACTTAATAAACGTGCACAAAGTGGCATGATCAGATCGAGAGAGTTAGCATTTCTATTTAAAACTTTTAAAAGAAATTTTGACAAATGCCAAATAATTGCGCACATCATATGAGGCACATTATGATATTTTAATCCATATATAAAGTATGGGCTGATTAAATCAGAGTAAGTAAAATTATCATCTCTTTATTGGTTTGTGCTTGGGAACTTTGAGCTCCTTTCCTCTATTTTATTTTATTTCATTTTTTCTGGTACTGGGGATTGAACTTGTGACCTTACACTTGGCAAGCAGGTGCTTGTGCTGCTGAGCTGAACCCCCGGTCTTTCTTCTATTTAGTAATATAGATATTTATATAAAAAGAGAGTAATATATGTTTATATATATAGCAATATGTATTTATATTATAGTAATATAGTATATTTACATATAGTAATGTATTTATATATTGTAATATATATTAGTATATATTTATATATCTTAATATTAGTATATATTTAGTAGTATATATGTCTTTTGTCTCTTATATATTTACATATAGTAATGTATTTATATATTATAATATATATTAGTATATATTTATATATCTTAATATTAGTATATATTTAGTAGTATATATGTCTTTTTGGTTGTATATATATATATATATATATATATTGCACATATATTAGGTTATTGTGTGTTGTAGTCGTCCTATGAGCTGTCCAGTGGAACACTAGAACTTATTATTTCTATATAATTGTTTTTGTTAACTATTCTCCAACTTCTACCCACCATTCATATCTTTACCTTTTCTAGCTTCTAGTAACACGCATTTAAATTAAAATCACCCAGAACAAGTCTGATATGTTTCATAGAATGCTACTGATTATTTTACATATCTGTTCTTATAATAATTTTATATATTCATTCAATTAATATAAGTTGCCAGTGTTTTTGCAACCAGAGTCCATTTTTCTATGCTTTATTTACTGTTTAATTCATCCATAAATATTTATGCAACAGTTACCCTGTTCTTAACAGTGTGGATTCTTTGATTTCTTCCTGAAAATCAAAATGACGGTCTCATTTATGAAATCTAAAAATATTTAGATCTAGAAAATAGAATGGTGCTTACAAGAACCTGAGGTTTTGGAGACGCAGGACAATGTAAGCTGAAGGATGTAAAATTACAGTTGGGTAGAAGGAAAATTTCAAGAGCTCTCTGCATAGCATGGTGATTCTAGTTAAGAATTTATTGTATTTCATTCCATAAAAAAGCAAAAGCTTATAACAAAGTAATACAAAAACAACCATTAATACACTATACATCATTATCTTCAAAGTGCCTACTCAGAGTACAAGACATAAACCTAAAAGATTCTTACAAAAAAGAAACAGATAATAACACACAACTTTCTTCTCAATGAACTAAGACAAACTAATTGTATAAATGAAACAAATTAGCATACTTACATTTAAATATTTTTGAAACAACAAAATAGATAATTGGGGAAGTATTTGAACTTCTCTCTACTTGGTATTTCCCTCTCTTGTACTTTCTCTTTATTGGTATACACATATTAAAAATGGTAAGACAATGACATAAAGCACTTTTGCCACAAAACTGCTGTGAGATGACATCCAAGTAATTGTATTACTTTGCTACATTTAGTCATTTCAAATGTATGTATGTATATATACATTTCTAAATGTTATGTTTTGCAGATAAATCTATGTAATTTGTATTTATCATGTAAATAAAAAGAAACTTGTGAGACAAAGTGAATTTAATCCAGGATCCCGTGTCAAGTCTCGCTTAGGAAAATACAATGGCCAGAGAGCACTATGTGCTTTCCACTCACATAGCAGAGGTCTTCTGACTCCGAGAGTCCCACGTATCTCAAGGGCTTCCAAATGGGATTATATAGCTATAAAATGAGGCTGAGTTTATTAAGACCAGCTATCAGATCCTGGGATTTTGCCCTTTTTATGTCTTTTTACTTATGTAGTGTCCTTTTAGCCTTAGTGTACAGAATTATATCAAGGAGAAGCCATTCATTCATTAGAGGTTACCCAGAATTGTAGGTTGTCGGGGAAATATTATTCATAAAGTTAGAAAAATAAACAAAAATTCCGATAAAGCAATAGAAACTTTAACTCATATTTAGAATATTGATGACAGTATTATATATAAATATTTTTTGGACCAATATGCTGAGCTAAAAATGGGATGTTAACTGCTTCCTTCAACTTATTACATACTCATTAGCTGCAGCTATGGTGGTGTTTTCTGTTGATACAATTGTGAGAAAAATAAATATGGAAACTGCTCTCATTCGACTTTCCCTTTAGTGTGATTGCCAGCAAATAATGCCAAAAAAGACATCAAGAAAAATGTTGGATGACATGGACATATATGGAAAAGGCTATGTAAATTTTACTGAATGAATAGGATTTATGAGGAAAAATACTATCACAAATAATAAAGTGATAGGAATACACATTTGTAAAAGTGTGTTAAATTGTACTCTGAATATTACAAAATAACTTAGAAAGGATTCGCAAAATAAATAGAAGGGCCTCTACATGGATTGATTGATGTAACTTCATTAAGATAGCAACAAGCGGCCGGGGGTGGTGGCGCACGCCTTTAATCCCAGCACTCGGGAGGCTGAGGTAGGTGGAGCGTTGTGAGTTCGAGGCCGGCTTGGGCTACAACGTGAGTGCATGGCCGGCCTGAGCTACATAGTGTGACCCTGCCTCAAAACACCCGGGCCGGGAGTTTGGCTCAGTGCCTTAAGCGCCTGCACTGGCAGGCACGAGGTTGTGAGTTCAATCCCTGGTGCCGCAAAAAAAAAAAAAAAAAAAAAAGATAGCAACAATCTCCAACTTGATCTAGAAGTGTACACTAAACTCCAAGTTGCATTTTTGTAGCAACTGAACAGCTCATCTTAAAATAATATAAAAATAGAAGGGAGCTCAGTAGACAAAAACAATCTTGAAAAGCAACATGATATGTAATTTATACTCTCTCCTCAGAGAAACTTGACACAGCTGTAGCCTGACCAAACACCGTTTAAAGAAAAAACAGATTTACTAACTAGATAGTAAATAATATTTTTCCATGGGTCCCCAAAATACATTATTTTCCATAAAATAAAATCTCACTAAGCCAGCCGTACCTGGTCCACCTGGATGGTTAATTGCATTTAAGTCTGCAATATATGGTTATATGAACTATGGTTACTTTGAATAATGGAGATCAGTTGTGTGTTCTTTAATTACTCATCCCTGAAGCGTAAAAACAGATCCATAAGCTATATTTCTTCTATTGACTCCTTTATGTTGGGAAGTGAAAATAGCCAAGAGTTAATGGTAGGCTTGAATACTTTACTTTATCCATATTATTTTATCTCCAATGATCTAGGCATTTTAAGTTCATATTAAAGCCAATGAAATTATACATATGTATGATAGACTCCATTTTTGTTTGTTTTTTGAGACAGCCTCTTGCTATGTAGTCCAGGTTATACTCAAATTTGCTATGTAGCCCATACTGGCATCTAATTTACACTCTTCTTGCCTCAGTCTCCTACTTTTGGGGACTACAGGCAAATGCCACCTTGCCAGATTTATCTTGGGCCAATTTTTTAAAAAGAAATATTATTTAAATAGAGTTTATAATAAATTATCTTTAACTAAGTCCAAATAATGTCTACTGCAGGTCTAATTTCTGTTGCAAAATACTGCTGCAAAGTGCTACATTGACCTCTTTAGAGAATTAGATAACAAAAACAATGTACTAGAAGAAGAGAGTCAAAATAAGCAGATGTGCACATTTTCACACCAATTCAGGATGCCACAAGCATCTCCATTGCCAATTAGATATGAGCCTAATATTTAAATTTAAATCTAGATAGGATTCATTTCTTTTTGCCTCAAGGTGGAGATAAAATTGCTTTATTAAAACGTTATCTTTTCATGGGAAATCCATATGATTCATTATATTTGGGACGTGATTTAATGTTTTTTTCTATGATCATTTTACCATTCAAAGACATTTTGCCATTATATTTAGCTAATGAAAAAATATGAGGACACCTTATTAACTCTACATACACATTTTTCAGTCCCTCAATTATTTAACATTTAATATAATAAAGCGTGCTACCAATACCGTAAGAGGTTTGCCTTCTCTATGCTTACATGCATCAGTCTGGTTGCTGGTATTCTCGGCTATCAGGTTTTAGAATTCATGAAAATTTTGAATTAAATATTATTATTTCAGGGGTCCATGCTTCAGGAAGTTTAAACTACTAACAAATTTTCTTTCCAAGGCATGTCTTGCAATTTAAAATTCCAACCTTACTTAGTTTCTATAAATTGTAACTTCTCCTCAAAGAAGCTGGTGGGAACTTCTACCTTTTTTCACAATTCCACAAATTATTTCTCCAGTCAAGTTATCTTTCTTTTTCCAGTGGAATGGCCACACGCTACACATGATATTCTTTAGTCACTTCCCTTTTTCACTGCAGTAAGTCTGGCTCCAGTTTTAGCTGACTCACTTCTCTTATTTGCCACATATGGAGAAGCTAATAAAAGAAACAAATCTAAGTGCGCAGCGTTTGGCACTAGCAGGGAATTCAAACCATCCAAGCCCCGATCTGAAGGAAACCTCAGCTGCACCCTGGCCTCCTCACTCATCCTTACACTGCCCCTGGGTGCGCGTGAGCATGCACACACACACACACACACACACACACACACACAGTCACACACTCATAAAATGCAGTTTTACTTGCTTGCTCTTTTGAAGTTACTTCTTTTTTAAGTTATATTTTTTATTAGTGCATGTTTTCCGTACATAATGGTTGCATTCCTCCTGGTGAGTTAGTACATGTACACACGTCTTAATCTGTTTTTATTCCCTTCTCCTCCGCACCCTCCATTCCCCTCCATCTCTTGATCCTCTTCTCTTTTGCAAAAGATTTACCTCCCAGTTTCCTATTGTCTGTCATTTATTTAAAGTCAGCTTGGCAGAATTGCTTTGCTCTCCTCAGAACACTTCATATGATGCCACTAAAGCTGCTACCTTCACAGTGTGTATGATACCATAATTACTCCCGAAACTTAGTGTCAGGTGAGAGTTCAACCTATGAGAGTAGAGACGAGGTTTATCATATTCAATGCATTGAGTCCTATCCTACACGATGCAGTCTACCTCTGCTGTGTTTCTTGGGTTAGAATGGAGTGGCTGTTCAGTGCCAAATAAAATTTCAGAGAGAGAGGCAGACAGACAGAAGAAAATTGACCAAGAATATGTGGAGACCATGAAAAGCTCTTCAAGGAAATGGCATTTAAGTATGAGATGACTAAAATATGAATTAAACTGAACTGATATTGTAGAATTTGTGAAACAGCAGTCTAGGCTAAATAAATGACCTGAGGAATGGTCTGAATAGGGAGAATGGTTGGTATATTAAAAAAAAAGAAAAGAAAAGAAGAGAAAACAAGGCCAACACTGTTGTTACAAGAACAATATAAATAGGAATTTCAGTCAGTCAGAGAATAATGGTGTTTGATTCCCTGGTACTGGGCCGGACATTATCCATAGTGTGATGATATGCTATCTAGCTTGTTTTAAAGTGTCTTCCTTGCTGACATAAAGAAAAGTTAGTAAATAGACTAAAAGAGGGCAAAAGTACAGTAAGGCAGTAAACTTTGAAGATAATTACTAGAAGCTCAAGCAGAAGGTTGTATCAGTTATTAGGTAATTTCTGTGCAGATGACAGAAAGTAATTGAGTTTAAGAAATAATTTCAGGTTAAAACAGGATATTTATTTACACCAAACCTGAGGTATGAAAGGAAATCAGGACTTAGGAGGACCTTATGGCCAATGGGGCTAAATTTTGTTACAACTTTCTAAGGAGGGGAAGACTGTGAAGGAACAAATTGTGTGAAAAATAGTAAAATCTATTTTAGTTATGTTAAAACTGGTGTACATTTCAGAAGTCAGATTGTATAAATCAAGTATGCCACTCACTGAGAATCTGAGATTTGGGCAACAGTCTCATTGAGGATATTAACTCTGAAGCCCTTAATCCTGTAGAGTATCTGGAGACCACAGAGGAATAAAATTGAAAGAGAACAAAAGGAATGTAGGAAACTGAGGTCTGAATACTCCAACTTTAGTATTTAGGAAACAAAAGTAGTATCTAGAAAGAAATACTGAGATACCGTTGACATGGCAGGTAGAAGGGAACCTATACAGTATAATTTCTTGAAAACCAAGTGCAGAAAATATTTTGAAAATGAATGATCAACAGCGATAGACCATGGATAGCTAGTGACTCTAGAAAAGTAAATTTGTGTGAAGAGAGAACCAGGAATGTTTATTTGGAACTTATCTAAGAATGTCTAAAGAATTGGGTATTGCATTTATACTACTATTTTAAGAGAAATTGTTGTAATTATGGATTTACAGTGGAATTTAAAATCAATGATTTTATCTGTCTTGAAAGACGCCAGAATGTGTGTGACAGCATGGCAGTGATTCGGTAAGTAAGGCACAGCATAAAATAAATGATTACAACAGTTGAATATTTGACTAGGAGAAAATGATGAAATATATCATGCAGGAGAGGTTGGAGCTACAAACCAGAAGGACTAATCCACCCAACCACAGGTAAGACCAGTTATCTGCACAATGCAAACGTAGATTTGTGACAGATAGATGCATAAATATTTCATTTGTTTTATTTTCCCAATAAAACAAGAAGTCAATTCAGTACATGTGAGAAGGGAGTAGAACAGTGTTTTCTCATTTTGTTTTTTAATTTGAACCTTGAAAATGGAATAGAAAGCTTTTTTCATTTGTAGGGGTTTTGTTGCTGTTATTCTGTTTTGCTTTTGTCATACTGAGATTAAACCCAGAACCACTGCACTGAGCTACATCTTCATCCTTTGTTGTTGTTGTTGTTGTGTTTTGTCTTGGCTTTTAAATTTCCAGACAGGGTCTTACTAAGTTGATATGTTGACAGACTGGGGGTCAAACTTTCAATCTTCCTGCCTCTGCCTCCCATATTGCTGGAATTCCAGACATGCAACCCACATCTAGCTGTGGATGAAGTTTTTAAAGTGGTCAACCACAGAGGGATTTTGCAGAGTAATTTTGATCAGCAGAGTTTGTGTCTCTTCCCAAACATGTTATCTGGCTCATTTGCAGTTGTCATAGACTATGTAGATACATGAGTAACTGAAGTCCCTCCTACACATACACAAGCATCGATAATTGCAGAAAGAGAAGAGAAAGGGAATAAAATGTATGCATGGGACTTATTACAGGAATTAGTCCTAGAAATTGAGTTAGTAAAGAATGAAGAAGGACACCACAGCAGGACATGGGGAGAGAGCAGTTGGTGGTTTCAGTGAATGGCGGGTTTTTGTCAAGGAAGATGCTATGATCACAGATTACATAATGTGATCATAGAAGTCACATGATCACTGTTTAATTTTTGGAGGATGTACTGTCAGTGTTGTGGTCTGACTACTATAGAAATAGCAGATCAGATGTGATTTAAAGAAATACCTTTGAGGTGAGCTAGTGCCAGAATTGGAAATCTAGAACGTTAGATAAATTATGAAAATGATACTTCAATGGCTACGACTCATAGTATTTTTCTGACACATCCAACTTAGCTTTGTCAGGCTAATCTCCCCAGTGAGAATAAATACAACACTTTTCCAGGATGATATTTCATGGAACTGAAACAACTTTTATTCAGAAGAACAAAAACTGGGTGTCCGTTTTAATTTGCTGACATTAATCAATTCAAATTAATTTTATATGGTCATAAAACAAAGTAGTTTAAAATTTCACTTATCGGTTCAACAATTTGTGATTAAAATGTCCATGATATAGCAATACACAAACAGTTGACATTTATCAAAGAATACACATTAATATATAAAACACTGATTGCCTTGAGTAAATTGATATTTTGAAAATAAGTGTTAGATATTAAAACATTTATGTAACTACACGATAGTGGGCATAAAATATTTATATAGAATTTTCTGGGCTCCTTCTTAATGGAAAGAGTTTGTTATCTTCTTCCTTGTTACAAGGGAACTGACCATCTTCACTGAGTTTCTTGAGTAAGGGTTAATGTTTTTATTTTCAATCATATGTTTGCCAGGTAATCCACTGTAGGGTATTTTGACTAAGGAATGTAGAGCGAAAGTAGTAGACAGCAATGGTGGAGTGTGGGCCACTCCTGCTTTAGTAAGACACACCCAGCAAAAGCAGAGAAATAAGCCTGCTCAGGTATTAAACAAACCAGCTCCAGACACCCAATCTTAAGCATTGTGCAAGGCCAATTGCATGAAGCAAAATTCCTAACACATAAGGCAAATAAATATTTGACTACACCTAAATTTACCATGTGAAATATAAAAGCAAGAGTGGCAGTATCCAGTCTGATTCCATGATTTTAGAAACTGTGCCATGTCCAAAAAACACCCCATACCCACATTAGTAAGTCCTCATGAGTATTCTGGAGTCTGATTGAAACATGATTTTACATGCCTTGGTTTTATTTTTAATGGATATTAAGTCACTGCAAACTATTTTAATGCTTAAAAATAATGAATATTCTGGTGAGGATGAGATCCAGCTGTAATCCCCATCTATAACTCCTGAGCTGCAGAACAGTTTTGCCACTTTGGAAAACACCTAGCATTTTTTATTTTAATTTATGTGCACTTATATCCAGTTCCTATGCACATACTCCAGGGCAAAGAAAATGCATATTCACACAAAAATGAGTGACTGTTCATTCTACCTTTATTCATAATTGTTAACATTAGAAATGATCCAAATATTCTTTGTGAGTGGATAAGCAAAACAGATTGTGTTATATTTTGTGTGTAACATGTTACGAAGATTAACTGCACTCATACACAAAGTTTTCTGACACTTCAGCAGTCTTATGTGAGAGGAATCTATGTTGATAAAAGGTACTATGACAGTAAACCAAGATAATGACACATTTACTGTTGCCTTCCTCAAAAGAATGTTTCCAAAATGAGTTAAGAAAATATTAAATCAATTCCTGATTTATAGAGGCAGAATATTTTCTTTAGAAATTACATTATGTCTTGGTTCCTGGTCCTATTTATTTGCATAGCATTTACTTACCTCCAGAAATATAGTATTTTATTTATGAACTTCTGGTATGATAGTGAAAAATTAAAAAGAAAGACTGCCAATTATTTAGTTTGTGTTTTAAGGTAATAACTTTCTTTCGGCAGATAAAACTTTGGATAAACACAAAGCAGAATTAAAATTGATATCTTTCTTTTCACATTGGGCACATTTGTAAGATGGGAAAATTACATTATACTGATTTCATTTATTTTATACAGAGAATTTACTAAAGAATTTAGTACTGTGTTGAAACAACAGGACAAATTGATGATTGTGCTTCACTTTGGTTGACTTAAAGAAAGAGTTAGACAAGAAAACAATGCCATGTAGATTCAGGGTTGTATATTGCATTTGGAATGCATTTCTTTAGAATGCACTTTTAATTTCCCCTGATAAGCATGATTCTAAACTTGCTAATTTTAAAAGTAGCTTTAGCTTCCTAAAGAAAACCCCTTCTCTCTTCTCCTTGTCTTTAAGCTTTTCCATGCGCGCAAACCAAGAGTAACAAGCAATAAGAGTGAACGTTGTGTTTCGCCTCTCTTTTTTCTGGTACATTGTTACACTGTGATTTTTTAAAAATTGAAACACAGTATTCATACATATGAGGTGTTTTGTGATAAATCAATACATGGATAGAATATATAACAATTAAATCAGGGAAATTAACATTTGCCTCATAAATATTTACCATTTCTTCATGATGGGAGGCTTTGGACTCCTCTCTGCTTTTTCTTTATAAAATATGTAATAAGTAATTATGACTGTTTTGTGACTAGTTGTAGATGTAATTATTTTATGTAACTAAAATCACTCTTCTGAGCTGTAGAACATTAGAACTTGTTGCTCCACCTAGTGATGTTTTATTCTCCTCACCCAGACTTGAATTCCCCTCCCTAAGGTTTCTCTTTATTTCTCTTTATAACTCCCATTTTAAGGTCAAAGACAGAAAACTGATCAAGTGATATAGTCTGTATCATGTATCTTACATCCAGAAAACATTCAGGAAAAATCATAATGGATAAAATAAAAAAAAATTACAAATAAGTAATGACAAATGGAATTATCTTTAATTTTTCTGAGAAAACATCCCAGGTATCCATGTTATCACAGTTGATATGAAGCAAACTACTTAGAGAAATGCAGCTATTTCTCCACATTTTCCCCATATACATGGCCTTCGCTATCTGACTTTGATGCAACTCTTGTTAGCAGTTGGAGTCTATTTCCCCATCCTTTAAACTGTGAATAACTTCACAACTTGCCTTGGTCAATAGAATACAGCAGACATGATTGTGCACCAGTCTCAAGCCTAGAACTCCAGAATCACTGCATGCTTGCTTTACTGCTCTTGGACCCTTGAATTCACAGTGAGAATATGCTTCAGCTTATTGTCCAGAGTTCTGGAACTGGTCAGAGCACAGTCCAAGTGAAGAGTGCAGGTCCACAGGGGAGACAGCTGAGACCAGCTAAGCCCAGCCAAGAACAGAGAAGCGGTGTGCTCACAAGTACTCAAAAAAGTTATTATTGTATGTGACTAAAGTTTTCTTCATTGATACTCAGTTTTGGGAGGCTGAGGCAGGCTGAGGCAGGCTGAGGCAGGAGGATCATAATTTCAAGCTAGCCTGGGCAATTTACCAACATAGTGAGAACTTGTCATAAGCTGAAAAATAACAAAAGGGGAACTGGGTATGTAGTTCAGTGCAAAGGTCCTGCATTCAATCCCAGAACTGGAAAAAAAAAAAAAAGAGAGAAAAGAAAAAAAGAAAAGACATTGAGTTTAGAGTTATCTAGTTGTCTATATAATCAATCTCTTTTGTAAATTAAATTAATCACATCACCCAATATTTCCCTGACCCACTTCTAGGAAATATGAAAGGTCTCCATTGTTTATTCTTCAAAGGATAAAAGATATATCCATATTTATTAAAATTATGAACCCCGGGGATAGTGGGAGTGGCTCTTAAAGGATGCTTCATTTAATTGCCAGTTTTTTCTCATGCAAGGGTGTCTAGAGATAATGTAGAAATGCAAAACTTTAGACTGAACTTTCTTCACTTATGCAATAGGAATAATATATGTTCTAAAAAGAAATACAATTAGTTTTAGTTCTGCAAATTACTATAATTTCTTATTCCCTTGCAAGATGGAATTATACGGTGTCATCACTGTAATAGATACAACAGCATTTTAGTTTTACCTATCTAGCATATTTGTTGGTGGAATGAATGTCGTGACAATATTCATAAATTTCTCTTCTTAAAATCCTATAAATAAGTGGAAATATTAGATTACTACAGATGTCAACAAAATTGATTCCAAATGTTTCTACTAAAATAGCCACCAGAGAAAAACGATAGCTGCACAAATGGTCACATAAGCTGGCCATCATTTCTCATTTTCATTGACCCATGAATGCTTAATGTGCTCATGTTTAGTTTTCTACAGGAGCATGCTAATTGTATTGCTCATGTTACAAGTAATAGATGTGAAAAGCAGGGTTTAATTTAAAGGGAATTTTCATTAAGTGGACATATTTTAATTCTTTGTTTGCATCAAAATGATACACTTTTTGCTTTTTACCATTTGATAGATTTACATGGGTCATTTATTTAATAAAATTTTCCTTTGTTTCTCAGTTTGATCTTTCCTTTATCATATACCACAGTATTTTTCATGGTATGAAACAGTTTGTGTGAGTCCACTACACTTCGTTTACACTTATCTCTATGCAATGGAATAGTAAGTCAATATGGGAGCACTATTCAAAAATTCCTTCAAGAAAAAGGTAAAATTTATTTACAAACCAAAATGTTCAGAGTTATAACTGATACTTTACTAAGTTTTATGTATATTAAATAGTTGTATTGTAAGAAAACCAGTGCAAGGTATGCCATTTGCTATATTAACCTTCTCAATCACAATTTATAGTATAATTATGTTATAATTCCAAATACACAAATATATACAAATTGCTTTATATAATTGTCTATTAGGTCAGTCAAAGAGAGAAAAAAATAAGAATTGACATGCTCTATTTTAATTATATAATAACCTCTATAGCTATTCTTTTCTAGTTCATGTTGGTGATTTGATTTGAATTTCTATGTGGATATACTTGTAATCTAAAGAACTTCCTAAATATGTATTGCATAATGGATCTACTAGCAACAATCTCCTTGAGATTTTCTTTATATTTGAATGGTTTTTTTTTGTTTTTTTTTGTTTTTTTTTTTTTTGCGGCACCGGGGATTGAACTCACAGCCTCACGCCTGCCACGGTAGGCGCTTAAGCCACTGAGCCAAACTCCCGGCCCTGGTTTTTTGAGGCAGGGTCACACTATATAGCTCAGGCCAGCCTTGCGCTCGCGTTGTAGCCCAAGCGGGCCTGGAACCCACAACTCTCCACCTACCTCAGCCTCCCAAGTGCTCGGATTAAAGGCGTGCGCCACCACGCCTGGCTATATTTGAATGTTTTAAATTTTCCTTCATGTTAGAAATCTACAAGAGATTTTTCAGTTGGTGGTTCTTCTCTTTGCACAATTTGCGTGTCTGGTATTCTTACTGGATTCTAGGAAGCATCAATTTTAAACTCAGGGAAAAAAATCCCTTATAAAGTAAAAGAGTTTTTCCTGTTGCTTTGAGATTTTCTCTTTTCTTTGATTTGTATCATCTTTTTTAAGAATATATCTGTTTTTGAACTGGTTTGACTTTCAATTCGTCCACTTCCTTTGATATGTAAATCAAAGTTTCTCAAAATTTTCTTCAACCATTAATCATCGAACTTTTTCTGACTTTTCCTTTGTCTCTGGTCCTTCTTGGTACCACCATCATTTATATGTTTGTGAAATAAATTAAAGTCATTTCATATTTCTCTGAGACTGTTAGTATTAGGTTTTTACTTTTTATTCTCCTTATTGATTTATGTTAAGGTCACTGAAGCATTCTTCTGCTATTTTAACAACACTAATGAGACTACTACTTATTTTTGTTTCTATTTTAGAATTCCCATTTTGTTCTCTTTATAATTTCAAAATCTTATACTCTCTCAATATGTGACATTCTCATACTTTACTTTTCTTTTTTTTTTTTTTTTCTGGCACCAGGGATTGAACTCACAACCTCGCGCCTGCCAGGGCAGGCGCTTAAGGCACTGAGCCAAACTCCCGGCCCTGATTTTTTTGAGGCAGGGTCGCACTGTGTAGCTCAAGCCGGCCTTGCGCTCACGTTGTAGCCCAAGCCGGCCTCAAACTCACAACGCTTCGCCTACCTCAGCCTCCCGAGTGCTGGGATTAAAGGCGTGCGCCACCACGCCCGGCTCATACTTTACTTTTCTAATCTTGATTTTATTTAGTGTTTTGAACATTTTAATGATGCTTTGAAATCTTTGTTAAACCCGACATGTGGTCCTGAGCTCAGGCAGTTTCTGTTGACTGATTTTGTTTTTTCCTTGAGGAACACTCAAGTTCTCTTTTCATGTCCCATAAATTGTTATTTGTTGTTGAAAACTGGATGCATTAACTAATATGTAACAGCAACTGCGTATATTGATTCCTCCCAATTTTTTTTTTCTGTTGTTATTCTCCTTTGACTCTTTGCTTCATGAATCAACTACACTGGCGGAGTGCACTCTGTGAACTGAGACTCCTGCAGATTCCTTCATGGACCTCGTAGATGAGTGGATGCAGTTGTGTGGCAGGGCTCTCTGACATTTTCCCCTGATTTCTCTGTTATGTGAGCCTCATAATTTGGTGTTACACCCTGACCATGAATCAGAACTAATTATACATGGACAATTAGATCATTGTCCAGTGTCCTCAGCATACATTGCTGGAAATATACTTCGAAGAATACATGACCATATCTTCTCTTACTATTAACAGAATCTTTTCTCTGTATTGTCGTAGGGAAAAAGAGCTCTGATATCTCCTATTCTGATGAAAATGGAAGTTTTCTTGGATTAGAACCCACCTTATAATCTTATTTAACCTTGATTACCTCCAGGAAGGGCATCTCTCCAAAAAAAGTCACCTAATGATTATGATTTAGACATATAAATTTGGAGTATCACAAAATATACAGTTCAAAACAATGACATAAAATTCAAATACTATTAGATTGTTATGGATTTAAAACTGGTGGTCATTCAGCTGGTGTTGAGTAAAGATGGCCCACCTGAAAAAGTTACCGGCATAGAGACGTGGAGAAGAAGAGCTAGGCGTTGTGAGTTCTTTCAAGAGTTGCTGTTCCAGTCGATGGTTCCTCTGGAGGTGCTTGTCATGCTGGCTTCCTCAATATGGATTCAGTCATTATCACCGGAGGAGCTGGGGACCTCCTCAGTGAGAGTGGCTGTGGTTCATGTTGCGGGAGCTCTGCTCCTCACGCTGTGCATCGCTTCTTGGATCCAGAGGGGAGGCTGTGTGCTGGAGAAGCTTGTCACTCTGGGCTTCCTGACCTGTGCTCAACTGTCCTCATTGTCGGAAGAGTGCGGGACCTCATTATCTATTGGGGATGACTGTGGTACCCTTCAGTGCAGCCCTGTTCTTCTTTTGAGAGTGACTTCTTGGTTCCCATGTAGAACCCTCAACCCACTGCACAGCTCCTTCACCCCGCTGACATAGACTTCCTAGTTCCACCGCTGACCTTTGGCCTTCCTGGCACAGAACTGTAAATAGACTGGCGTGAGTCCTTATTGTGGGCTCTTAGATTTCCAGTTGGATTTGTAGGAGGCCTTGTCATGCATTTGGGTCTCTAGCTGGACTCTTGCAGGACATTGCTGTGGGACCCAGGCCCTCGGCTGAATATCTTGGGGCTTAGTGTTATGGACAGATTTTCCTGCACTTTCTTGTGTATAATTCTGGGTGACTATTATAAAACAGTATTACAAATTCTGTGTCCTGTATGCAGTTGTTCTCCCTGTAACCTCTGACAACAACATAGATGTATACACCTGAATGTTAATAGCAAACCGAAAAAAAAAGAAAGAGCTTATTTGTACTGTAGGTGTATTTTTGTGTCATTCAATTGCTCTAAATAGTTTTTAGATATTATTCTAAGACTGTTCTTCAACATTGAACAACAGGTAATATTCTAACTTTCTCATGTAGGCTCATAATCGGGGTGGCAGGACTTGAAGGTTATGACCAAAAGTATTCTGAAAGACAAAATGTTACTCAGCTTGTGTACAACTATTGAATCTGCTAACAGAATGGCAAAGAGGTGGCACCTTCAGTGGTAGGAGAAGCCTGGAAGCCATAGCAGAATTTCAAGAGGCACAGGATCAGCAGGGTCTGCTTAGCCCATCACAACTTGTCAACCATCTCTTGTTGGAGGTAAATTTTGAAGTATCATAGCTTTTCAGATCAAGTTACAAGACTCATTTGCAGCTTACTCTTGTACATCCTGAATTTATGAATTGATGTGATGTGTTTCTGACTTGCAGTTTTTCTTTTTTCTTCTTTTTAGGTAATGTGAAGAATGTCAAACTTACACAGTTTATTACTTCTTGACACCACTTATTATTGATAAGTATTCAGTTTTCTGATCATTACAACATCATTTGCCTGTGACAAACTTTATTTGAACCACAGTTTTAATATTCATGTTAATTGTAAAAAAGTTAAGATTAACAATTGATTTTTTTAAAGTATTAAATATCAGAACCATTGCTAACAGTACAAAAATATAGTATTTCTATAATTGCCATAGCATAATTTTAATTGTGCAACATTTTAATTTCTATTTTATTTTACTATTAAAATGAGGATTAATGATATTATTGACTACATAAATAAGAGGACACAAGCAAATAAAAGGAAACGTGATTTCATAGACATATCAGTTTCTAAATACTGACAATATGTATATTTGGTTTTCAATATAAAACTTGTAATTAATTAATGATATTAAAATATATCTACTGTTAATATTATGCCTTTAAATATCTTTGCAAATAATTTAATTTGATGTACAATATAATTAATTTTTATTAAGAAACTATTGAAGCAAATAAATGCAAATTGGACTTTTAGTTTAATACCTATAAATAGATTGACTTTTTGCATGATTTATTTGAATAGTATTCTTAGTCTTTCTACTGTGTCTAAGTCAGTCTGCATTAAAAAAACAATATTTTGTTTGCTGAAAGATCACTGAAAACTATTTTTCAAATTAAATTGATGATCTTTGAAGAAAAACAGTAATATTTTTGGTGGCATATAATTTATATATCATTTTAAATAAGAGAACTTTAGTTAAAAGACTAATGATATATTTTGTAGTCTACATGAGCATATTTAAAACTAGATTCTATAATTCTTCATGAACTGATTCTTCACTCAATAAGAAAAAAGTAAGTTAAATTTGTATTTGAAATATTTTGACTATTTGAAACTATTCCAGAAGAATTATTTAAATTAAACATCATAAAATTAAAACTTCTGTAAAATATCCAAAATAATGAAATATGTATAAAATAAAATGCATAGATTAAGGGAAATTGTAATTGGCAGCCATTTTGAAGTCACTGCTTGTTAGCATTTTCAAAGTATTAGTTTAGATAAATGTATTAGCCTGTGTTTTGTTACTATATGAAAATATCAGAAACTGAGTAATTTTGTGATACATTGATTCTGATCCTAGGTTTAAGGTCTACATTTGATGATGGTGTTCTTCCAGAGGTATAGAAGGACATCACATAGCAATAGATAATGAGCACATGTGTATCTATAGCTTCGGGTCTCTCCAATGTCTTATAAAGCCACCAACATTCAGTAATGGGGACTCCAGCGTGATGATTTTATCATCTAATATCTTCCAAAAGGTCCCACCTCTAACACCATAGTCAGACTAAATTCTCACCCTCTTACTACCTCACAATAAAGATTAAATTTTAACACATCAATCCTTAACATACAAAAACCATAGCAATAGAAAATTATAGAAAAGAATAGTGATTATATAGAATGCTACAATATAGCAGAAAAATAAATTTAAAGAGGTACCAGATGGCACTGGGCCAAAACTTAAAATCACTTTGAAAAATAAATGAAATTTTGATCACCCTCCTTTTCAAACAATACAATTCATTATAATAGTTGCTATACTTCCCAATAAAGGAAAATTTTCTGAAGCAAAATAGGCTTAAATATGAAAAACAGAGAAAAAAATAGATTTACTGGATAAGCATATATTATAAAATCAGAAAATCAATTAAGGTGATGGTGTTAGATAAATACACATTTTTATAAACCTCATAGAAATATTTTAAATGAGCCACATGTGGTTTCCAGAAGACATATGAGTATTATGAACATTAGGATTGCTACGGCTACTACTCTACTAATTCTATTACTACTATTAATAATAATAATTAAAATAAACAGAAAGAGCCAGGCATGGTGGCACACACCTTTAATCCCAGCACTTGGGAGGCTGAGGTAGGAGGAACGTTGTGAGTTCGAGGCCAGCTTGAGCTACAACCCGAGCGCAAGGCTGGCCTGAGCTACATAGTGCGACCTGCCTCAAAAAACTAGGACTGGAAGTTTGGCTCAACAGCTTAAGCGCCTGTCTAGCAGGCATGAGGTTGTGAGTTTGATCCCTGGTACCACAAAAATAAATAAATAAATAAATAAAATAAAATAAAAAATAAAATAAACAGAAATAAAAGAAATAAAATTGAATGGAAGGAATATTATACTGTAATGATGATTTTCAGTGCACCACAGAAAAGATTGGGGTAATTTAGAATCAGTCAAAAATCAAGGGATTGAGGTTGAAATCCCACTTGAGCTGTTTATTTATGTCGCAGAAAGCAGATCACTTTAGCATTCTGACTCTCCATTTATTCATCTAGATAATTCCAACTGAATTTTATATAGATTCTTTAGAGTTGACAGTTTACTTCTCTTCAACATTTCCTCTTCCTAGCTATACAAGTATCTGGCATTGTTTGGAAAGTTTTACAACTATGAAATCATTTGATTTTTGCCACAATCCCTTGAGAGAGTTTTAGCGAATACAGTTCATTATATACAAGAGGGTGAGTGGATACACAATGAGTTTAGATAGTGTTGACAAGACTGCCCAGCCGCCTGCATTCTAAGGAAAACAAGATTCGCATTTCAGCAATGCAGCTTTTACCTTGGTCTCTTAATTCTCATTTTGCATAACTTCTCAAGACTTATGCATCTTAAAGAATATACGGTAGTTATGTTTTAGAATCAATAACATTATAAATATTAAAATCATTTGGCCTCTTTTTCTGTAGGTAAACTAGGAATTAAAGTAAAAAGCATGCACTGTAATTGAAGCACATCTTCTGCTAGCACTCTGTTTTATTTCTATATTTAGAGGTGAATACCTCAATTGGAAATATATGATCACAGTGAGGAGGGGCTCTTTTGACTTTTTAAATAATTTTAATTCAAAATCACCCCCTGTTGAAGTTAACTGATGCGTCTGCTAAGTTCCATGATTCTTTAACAATTATTTGCAAAATCTGCAATTAATTTACAGAGAAAAACTATTTTGTCTTCCTGAATAAAAAAAGGCTATAACTACGGCAACAGATAATTTAATTTTAAAAAAACTTTTAAAAGAATTTGATCAAATAGTAGAACAAATTCATGATCTTAGAAATGAAATCTAGTAAGGAATAACTGGTCAAACATTTCTCCATCAGAGTTGAAGACTGGTTTTTGACAATAGATTCTTGTGTTCTTCTCATTTTCATAATGATCTATATTTAGAATTTATGTTGTGAGTGCATAAAAGTATATGACAGAAACAAATGTACACTTTGAAGAATGCTGTTAACAAATCAGAGCGCTTGTAAGCTTTTTGCTTTTTGTTGAACAATAATTTACAAGGAGAAATTGTTAAAGATTTTAACCCTTATTAATGTTAAAGATTATAACTCTTATTCATTGCATACCTGCAGTATTTGCAAGCATTTAAGCGATTATTCTTAGGTAATACATTATTAGTACTAAAATACTTCTAAGGATTTCTAAATCTATATAGCATTCAGCTCTTCCTTGAGTAGGTCATAAATCTGGGTGACTACATTTAGAAAAGAGGAAATTTTTCAAATGCTATAAATGCTGTTGCTAAGCAAATAAAATAAGATTTTCTGAAGAGCTTTTTCATGCAAATATAAAAAATTGTCTTTATGATAGAAACTTGAAGAGAGTTTATTTGTAAATCATAAAATTTATAAATTAAATCATAGTGTAATTTTAATTTCTATTTATTGTTCATTAGATAAGTACATTTAATATACTAATTTAATGACAGATGAAATATAGCCTTTCCTTCATA